>JAULCD010184996.1:0-10764 GCA_032361085.1 Calliostoma canaliculatum
TGAAGAGTTCCGGTGCGTACCGCTAAAAATTAATTAGTGCAAACCTTTAAAATAGAAACGTTACTTGTAACGGAACATTAGTCGTGTTCTCACAGATTGTGGCCAATAAACATTAGTAGCTTGTGTTTAGTACCTGCTTTCATTCAGGCATTTCCTGGTATTTCCTCATCTCAGCCGGCGGCTATCATTAACACACGTGGTGGCATTGTGCATGTTCCAGGAGAGATGAAAGTAACCAAATACTGAATATTGACCCATCTCAATAACAGTAAATGTCCGCCGGGTGTCGGTCTCTTCATCGATAGCCCAACTCCCAGAAGTTAGCTCTTATTTCAATAAAGGCGGATGCAGGAACTGAGTTGCCAAAAAAGGAATCGAAAATAGATATCTTAAATCGTATTTACATTAACCTGATTTTTATCCTAGTTGAATAAATCCCGTGCTGTGGTGTTCTTTATTGTCCCTGAATTTAAAAGGAGAAACACGTGTGAAGTCACTCAGATAAGAATGACATATATTGCTTGATATGAAACAAAATTGTTAATACTAATCTTAAACTCGCTAGTCTGTAATTACAGAACATGCTACTAACATGGTGATTATGTTCTCTCCCCAGATCTCACAGTGGCATACTTCTTGTATAAATCTTACCAAACCAATGGAAATCCGGTAATTATTTTCTATACAATTGTTACAGTGTTAGTGTTTGCTGAATCAATTATTTATAACATCTGGGTCTGCCACTTGTTTATTAACATTGGATAATTGTATTGCATGGTTTTATCCTCTGATGATTGTGTTCCGTGGTTTCTTCCTCTCCATTGACCTGTGATCAGTGTGTTGCTGCAGGCAGTATTGATACAAAGAGTCGGAGCTAATCAATATGTTATCATGTTGAGCCAGGACTAAATCTTAACATCGACATAGGCCGAAGAAAATTGAAGTAACAAGATTGCGAATTGGTGTGCTTAGGACGATTTCAGATAGAATGTTGCTGTAATGATGTGCAGTTCTAAGATGACTCGCACACACTGACCTGGGCCCCGTTCCTCAAAGCGATCTGAAGTGAAGTTGATTGAACGTGCTAAATGTAATATTGGCTTACGACTGTCGTAACACAATATCACAACCGTTCCAAATCAATTTCTGCGCTGTGACAGTTGTAAGCCTATAACAAGAAACAACTTAACAGGACACTGTTTAAAAAATCACATACGATCAACTTTCTAAGATCGCTTTCAGGAACGGGGCCCAGGAGGTTGTGGCAACATAACATATATTATTATATTATTTACATAAAACATGTTTAAAGCTATAACCTGCTAATGCCTCGTCATTGTATGATTGTTGCTCACACTAATTTAGTCTTACCTAATATTAACAATGTTACTATATTCTAATATAAGCTGACTCGGACACGCTGTCGTGTCTCCTGCCGGGGCAGTGTCGTGTCTCCTGCCGGGGCAGTGTCGTGTCTCCTGCCGGGGCAGTGTCGTGTGTTTAGGAGGCTTAATCAACGTTAGGCTATGTCTGTGTCCTTTAAAAAAATTCATATTTACATATGTGTCTGTTTCCTTTTTAAAAAATTATCATATTTACATATGTTTCTGTTTCCTTTTGAAAGTATATCATATTTACATATGTTTCTGTTTTCTTTAAAAAAAAAAAAATTACATATGTTTTTGTTTCCTTTAAAAAAAAAATATCATATTTACATATGTTTCTGTTTACTTTTTTTAAAATATCATATTTACATATGTTTCTGTGTCAACTTTAAACAATATCATATTTACATAGTTTGGTGTCATTTTCAAACAGTATCATATTTGCATATGTCTGTGTCCTCTTTAAACAATCTCATATTTACAAACTTCTGTAATATGTTAAAACAGTGCCAGACTGTTTGATGAATGTTTTTCGTCATGAAGTGACATAAATAATAACTTTCTGTTCCTATGTGTGTAAGGACAAGGAAACGTAATCATTTTAAACTTTACGATTTAATTTCTATAAAATAATCACACCAGGATCACCCGCACTCAATCAGTGTGACAGTGAATAATGATTTTCAAATAACCAGGTGATAAAATACTTTTCTTTTCTTTTCTTTTGCCTTAAGTGCAATTTAAAAACAATATTGGAGTTCATGCATTGCAGGTATTACAATATAAAATAAACCAATATGAATGAATGCATTTAAGTAGTTTACACAATTAATATATTTTAAAAACTAGAGAAAATTTAAGAATACACAACATACACCATCATTGTCAGTCAATGGTAGGTGGCCAACGTTTTTTGTCAGCTTTATTTTATTACCACGAACATGTTTTTTAAACATTGTGTCTTACTATGTAATGTTACATGTGTGTAACAGTTTGGTCGCTGTGGTGTTAACATAAAACCGTTTATGTTATTTCTCAGTGTGGCACTAACCGATGTATAAAGAGAGTAATTGATACATATTTCATTCTGAAAAAGCATATGTCGGCAGAAATTGCTACAATCATTTGTATTTAAAAAAACACAAACAACCTTTTAAAATATGATTTGTTTAAAAAAATGGATTTTCCTGACGCTGCAGTGAAATATCAACTCACCTGAAATGCGGCTGGGACTAATTACCTGTCTGACATGTTTCTTGTCTCGACACATCACAAGATGTTCGACTGATAAAACAACGTGTTGGTGAAGTGCGATGTTTACTTATCAGACCACACAGCGCGAGGTGGTGCATTTTGTTTGTGATTAAATATGAAAGGCACCCGGGTATTTGTAATGAATTATGCATTAATTCACTAAACCATCTTATTATTTGAAAACATCTACGTAGCCGCAATGGACTAAACATGTTTATGATTTCCTCCTTAATAAGTTATAAGATTAATCACCTCACACCCATTTGAGATTTATCTGGATTGTATCTGAATTAAATTTGTACATGTAACCACAAAAATGCCCAATACTTATTTCATGTTGTGAACTGTTCATATAGTATTTGGTCATGTCTATAAATGGAATTGAAAATATTGCATTGTATCTGGTCCCTGTTCCCCAAAGTGATCTTAGTATTAGGACGATCGTAAGTGTGTTTTACACAATCTCCTGTGAGTTGTTTTTCATCATAGACTTACTACTATCGCAGTGCAGATCTCTGCGCTACGATAATCGTACGCCAATGCTATATTTTAGCATTTACGACCAACTTAGCCTAATATCGCTTTGAGGGACGGGGCCAAGGTCTACAATTGAAACTACAAATTTAATGTCAGAACCGGCCTCAGAACCGTGGTTAGAGCGTCTGCTCAGAAAACGAAGTGTGCGAAAGGTGGGTGGTTCGATCCCCGGCCGCGTCAGATCAAAAGACGTTATAAAATTGCACTCTTGCGATGGTTTGTCGTGAAGGCTGGTTGGCTCGGAGTCAGTATAATGTGTCTGAGTAGCATATTCACGTAAAACTGCGACATAATGTCTCCGTGAGCTAGCACGTTAAAAATCGGTAAAATACCCGATCTGGTACACGCAGACACACAGACATGCACAGAAAAGAAATTCCGGGAGCTCGGCATGATAGGGTGCAATGCTAGCATCGCCCTTGGTTCGTCAGTACCAGCTGCGACTCGCAGGTTTCACAGAGGTGTTCCCCTGCTGTAAAATCTGGCCGCCGTGTTATAACTGAAAAATTGTTGATAACGTTAAACCCTAATTCACTCACTCACTCACTCACTCACTAATGTCAGTGAAATTGACAAAACTACCACTTGTGTGTGACGTTAATTGCTTCTTAGAAAAATATCACTGCTTTCTGAGAGATTGAAAGGTATAAGCGATAAAACTGTATTTCACTTGGCATGTTGGTATCTCCATATATACGAGCTGGGAGGCTGCGAGTCATTGCGGCAGATAGCGAACATCTCAGACGCTGGCAGTACCACTTTGTTAGTGAACACCCCGAGGTAATGACATCCGATATTTGTCTGCCGTCAGGAAACAACCACGACGATGTTGACCGACAGGATAGTAACAAGAGAGATGTGTCTGGTTGTTGACTGGGACACAGTTCGGTGTATATCTACGCCAGTAACTTTAAGTTACTTTCAGCATTTTTTTCTGGTGTATTTTAGAATACATATAATGCATGAGCAAACACAACCATAAATTATTTTGAATGGTGTTAACGACCGTGAGTTTTATGATGAGCTTGACAGTCATGGAAGACAACTAAAACCCACAGTGGTTGTTAATCACGTGCAAAGGTTATAAATCCAAGTGCATTTTGCAGTTTCGTCCAAGATATTCAAAAGTATAGAAGGAAAAACATGCCACGACTCATGGCTTCCGACCAAAATGTTGCCATTGGACTTTTGAATGTGAATAAAAGAGCGTCGTGGCGAGGAACTTCAATGTTTTTCCAAGCACACTATCACGTTTGTAGACTTGATTTGTACGGACCAAAGCAACCAATGACCGTCCAAGATCGGGAAGAACGCGAGTCACCACACTCGCTCAGGACCGCTACATCCAGGTGATCGTCACCGAACTGCCCGCAGAATGTCCGACCAGACAATCAGAAACCGTATCAAAGAGGCTGTACTACGTACAAGAATACCAACAATGTCCCTCTCCCTGACACGATTACATCAACGTCAGCGGATCAGAAGTTGTAACAGGGTTGAACCATGGAACCTTAGACAATGGAGACACACTTGGTTCATTGATGAAACACGTTATTCTCCCAAGCGACGTGATGAAGGATAACGTGTTTACAGACGACTGAACGAACGTTTTGCCACTAACTGCATCAAAGAGGTCGACAGATTCGGTGGAGGGAGTATTATGGTGTGTGGAGCCATCTCTTACAACCGTAAATCAGAACTGATGCTAGTGGGAGGTAATCTGACGGCCAACCGATGTGTCGACCAGATTATCTGTCTTCACGTGGTTCCTATTATCGACCGCTACAGACAGCACGTGCTACAGTTGACTACCTAGCCAATAACAACAACACTATCCACTGGCCCTCCAGATCTCCGGACTTGAACCCAATAGAGCACCTGGTGGATCAGATCGACAACGTGTACGCCAATGTGTTAATCCGCCATGGACCCGTGCACAGTTGTTTTAATGTCTAAAACATGAAACAGAACTCTACAAATAAAAATTCAAAGAAACATTAGGCCTGTGCCAAGAAGATGTCGTGCAGTTCTTATTGCAATAGTGGTCATACGAGGTATGGAATTTAACGCCACCTGGTGGAAAGTTGTATTGACAGTTGTGACTGTACTTCTGGTGACATGTTCTCCGAACACTGGTTTGTTATTGTGCAGAATGTTATTGCTTTTCCTTTCATTTTGATATTTTCCTTTAATTTACATCTATTTGAATACGACAAAAATTGTCTTTGAACATTTGCGTTTCTTTTGTTAATGTGTGTATTACCTTGTGTATTATCTTAACAGTATTAAAAGTGTGTTAACTTGTGTGACGGATAAAATACTTTTCAAAGTGTCAAAATCGGTTTTTCTATATTTTATTTCTGAAAGACAATTTACACCAACGCAATCTTAAAATAATATGTGTGTGACAAACAGTGAGTGAGTGAGTTCAACGCCGTTTTCAACATTATTTCAATTATATCACAGTAGTCAGATGTAGCAACACCTTGCGTAGCTCTGTGAAACCTGCGAGTATCGGCTGGTACTAACAAACCAAGGGTGATGCAAACATTGCACCCTATCTTCACATTCTTGTGGACGGGTCTTCACTCCCAGGATGGTGTGTGTGTGTGTGTGTGTGTCTGAGTGTGTGTGTGTGTGTATGTGTGTGTGTGTGTGCGTGCGTGAGTGAGTGTGTGCGTACATGCGCGCGTGTGTGTGTTCTAAAATTGGTAATACGCCGCTTTGAACGTGCTAGATATCATGTTGCAGTTTTACATGTGTATCTCATACTGACTCTGAACCAACCAGTCCATACGACAAAATATCGCATGAGTGCATCTTGTATAACGTATGTTAATCTAAAGCAATAAAAACTATTTAATACAATTGTGTTTGTGCAGTGTATCCAACACAACAACCAGGACTCTCTTTCAACTAAACATGCCGCATAGGGCATGCTCTCTAAACTAATCTTAAATAAACTAATCTTCAATGTACTAATCTTCAATAAACTAACATTTAACTAATCTTCAATAAACTAATCTTCAATAAACTAATAATAAAGTAATCTTTGATAAATTAATCTTCAATAAACTAGTTTTTAATAAACTAATCTTCAATAAACTAAGAATAAACTAATCTTCAAAAAACTAGTCTTTGAAAAACCAATCTTCAAGAAATCTTAAGTAAACTAACAATAAACTAATCTTCAATAAACTAATCTTCAATAAACTAATCTTCAATAAACTAATCTTCAATAAACTAATCTTCAATAAACTAGTCTTCAATAATCTAATCTTCAATAAACTAACCTTCAATAAACTAGTCTTCAATAATCTAATCTTCAATAAACTAACCTTCAAAAAACTAATCTTCGATAATCTAATCTTCAATAAACTAACCTTCAATAAACTAATCTTCAATAATCTAATCTTTAATAAACGAACATTCTGCTCATTTAGAACCTTGAACCAAATTCACAAATAGAAACAAGCTTATTTTTAACGCACTGCTTTCATGAGGATTCATAGTAAACAACGTATTATTGGCACAATCTCCTGGCCCCGTTCTTCCAAGCGATCTTAGGCTAAGTTGATCGTAAGTGATTTTTGAAACAATGCCTCATCAAGCTATTTCTGTTCATAGTTTTATGAATTTCCTTGCGCACAAATCGATTTAGGACCAGTTCCAAAGTGATCTCTGCGCTACGGCAGCCGTAATCCAATGTTGTATTTTAGCACTTACCATTAACTTAGCCTAAGTCACTTTGAGGAACAGGACCTGGAATGACAATCGTCGTTCGACAACACAGCTCCAACACTCCTGCACGTTCGACAACACAGCTCCAACACTCCTGCACGTTCGACAACACAGCTCCAACACTCCTGTGCATGTCCCGAGGAAATGGTTTCAGATCTGTGTTGTGTATTCTCTGTTATTCCGCTTGAAGCAGCCACCGCCTGCACTAGTGTTTAAACAGGTGGGCCCCTCTACTTTGTTCCATGATTCAAGAAGGTTGAGATCATATATCACCACAAGGCAGAGTTGGGGAGTGATAGTGCTGCAACAGAGGCCTTTTGTGTTCTGGCTATGTCATGCATTCACATTTCTTATGTTTTGCCATCTACGCTTAGACTTGGAGGGGCATCATATGGTGCATATAAAATATCTTACCTACACAGGCTGTGGAGATCTACTAAAAGTAGTTCAGTGTTGAGCGCTACAGAAAGTAGTTCAGTGTTGAGCACTACAGAAAGTAGTTCAGTGTTGAGCACTACTGAAAGTAGTTCAGTGTTGAGCGATACAGAAAATATTTCAGCCCCGTGGCCTCTAAAACGCACACGGGGACCTGTTCTACAAAACTATCGTGATAATGATCTCAATCAATATTTCTCATCGCCGTTAAACACGTTCATTAAACTAAATGCCCAAATGAATGCTGCTGGCATAGCAAACAATTCACATCATATCTCAACCAATTCACTCGCTGATCACATCATATCTCAACCAATTCACTCACTGATCACATCATATCGCGACCATTCTGCCAAATTAACACAATAAATAATGACTTTAAACAATGACCTACTATATTAAAAGGCTGAGCTGTGAGACATCACAGATTGTTTCATATGATCAAGTTTGTTTATTAGAGTCAATCACATTAATGCAGCATTCATTTATGGGTTGTTATCTGGAGTCGACAATTTTATTTAAGCTTGTGTGGAAGAATAGAGGCTATTTGCAGCTGCTGGTCAAATACGACGTGTATTTCATGGAGATAATTCTGGAAAAAACAACATATTTTAATGAGTTGCGAGTCATGTGTAACAGAGGGGATACTTTTCTTCATTTTTTCATATAAAACATTAAATACTTATTAAATATACTTAACATTTCTGTTGTTGTTTATTTGTACATATATATGGAAACAGTGTACACTCTTCTCAGGCCCTGTCGGCTTCCGGTCATACCCATATTTAAATAGCATTCTTGAAACAACTCTTCTTTATCCCAAGTATTTGTTTCGTAAAATAAATGTTGTTTTGGTATTTATAAAATGTTGCTCGGATACGTTTAGTTACTGAGGAGGCAGATATAAACAAAGAAAGTTATAGGCTAGTTTGTACTTTTAGCAAATTATTTGGACATTTAAGATGTACTAAAATATTTAATATCTACAAAGTTTTTAGTGATGACAGATAAAACTCCTGTGACGGACAACAAAGTCACAACACAGTCACAACACAGTCACAACACAGTCACAGCACATTACCATGCACAACATGTCAGTGGGCTATTCCCACGCATTGTGTTACTTGGTGCATTTAAACAGAAAACAAAATGATAGTGAATAGAAACGTGTTTATGTTTATACATGCTGTCACTACCATGCTAAAATCTTATTTTACTGCTTCCCAGCTTGACAGTAGCTGCAACTGGTTGATTTATACTCTAGTGAGTATATTCGCAATGTGCATAAAACCAAATGTGATACAGTCGTATTTTTACTCAAAGCGATTCGTTAATCTCCCTGGTGAGGAAACGTGTGTGTGTTATTGCGGGATTTAGAGAATTGTGCGCTTACGCCAATTCCGCTGTGATAAACTAGCCTGATGAGGTACACAGGACACAGTTTCTACTCTAGCCTGATGAGGTACATGGGGCACAGTTTCTACTCAACAGTCTGATAAGGTACATGGGACACAGTTTCTACTCTAGCCTGATGAGGTACATAGGACACAGTTTCTACTCTAGCCTGGTGAGGTACAAAGGACACAGTTTCTACTCTACAGTCTAATGAGATACATAGGACACAGTTTCTACTCTAGCCTGATGAGGTACATAGGACACAGTTTCTACTCTAGCCTGATGAGGTACATAGGACACAGTTTCTACTCTACAGTTTGATGAGGTACACAGTACACAGTTTCTACTCTAGCCTGATGAGGTACAAAGGACACAGTTTCTACTCTAGCCTGATGAGGTACATGGGACACAGTTTCTACTCTAGCCTGATGAGGTACAAAGGACACAGTTTCTAGTCTACAGTTTGATGAGGTACATAGAACACAGTTTCTACTCTAGCCTGATGAGGTACATAGGACACAGTTTTTATTCTATCCTGATGAGGTCTTAGGACACAGTTTCTACTCTAGCCTGATGAGGTACAAAGGACACAGTTTCTACTTTACACCCATCAGAATCTGCGTTATGCTCCTGTGTATAATAACGTACTCACTTTACCCCAATTATAAAAATTCCATGAAACTCTATTTTAAAGCAATATAATTGTAAGTTAAACATGAACAAAGCAGATTGTCACATTAATATTTATTACATATTTTAAGAGATTCCGATCAAATGTACCCCTCTTTACCTTTTTCCATATTATTTAGTTTGATAAGAAACAAGTTCTGCTTGGCGTTATGGCAAGGTTTGTTGTTTTTTTTGGTTTGTTTTTGTTTTAATAAACACGTGACATTTTAGTAACAGGCAGCATTGTAACAACCAAAAAGTAATGGATATGCCTGCACTTATTATCCAACCAAAGCAAATATCATCAAACCAATAGAAATCCGCCAAACACTATATATATATATTTGTTTTTAAGTGGCAGCAAATCGTTATGCGCACACATTTAATTGTGTTGTAGCGTTGAAGTCCATTTCCCCCAGTGAAGTAACCCCTCAGGCGAAATTCACATTTAGAAATAATTTGATGTTTTGCCCCAACTACTAGACTATTTCTGGTAAACTTTCTTCACCTGAGCAATTAACAATTGAATTACATATGTATAACAAATATACACGTGACCTGTGCCAGCGATCGAGGAACAATATTTGTCAGAAAACATTTCTGTTTCTGGAACTTGTCCAAAACCGAATAATGGAATTAGTTTTGCACTTGACAAACTAGCAGATAGGTACTCGTGATCCTGCTTCGTTTATACCAATTTTTTAAAAAAAAAACATTCAAGCCTTTTGAATCGACACATGTCAGAAGTCATTAGGATCTAACACTGGTCGGTTTCCTCAACACGAGTCTTAGAGTATGTACAAGTGTAGTTGTCTCGTGTAAATAAGAATATCAACTCAAGAGAATAATCTAACTCGCTATCTGTCAAGACAGATTCTATTTGGACATTATGGCAATCTAAATATATAAGCTGTATGCATGAACCCATGCTGATGTAAGCTCCCACATAGGGAGCAGACTGTAACAACCACTCCATACCAAGTCTATCTATGAACTAAAGAAGAATATAAATGACACATGGAATACCTGACATGAAACATACATCCCCTTTGTTATTCTAGGCCACCGTCACATAAAGTCATCGTTATCTTGTCACAAGCACTTGTTAGTTTCCAGGGATCCACTGCAGTCTCGACTTCACTAGTAGTAATTAACTTACGCACATCTGATACAATTACACGAATGTTAGTGAAGCATTAATGTCAGTCAGTGTTAATAAAAGGCGGCGTTGGGAGTTCATCCTACTCTTATCTAAAGACAATCTGGCACTGTGTGAGTCCCCCTCTCATTTCATTGAACAAAGTGCTAAATGTGCATGTCTTCGGGTTCTGTTTTACCAATTAGGGGG
>JAULCD010185106.1:0-10764 GCA_032361085.1 Calliostoma canaliculatum
CAAGTCGAGAAGTATTTTTACAACAAAAACATTATGAAAAAGGACAAAGGTGTGGAGGGGGTGGGGGGTGGTAGGAATTAGGCTAGGGTATTCCCCAAAAATATTGTGTTTAAGCAGTGGCGGGAGCATGTATCCGTAATTATTTGTTCATATATTCAATACACAATTGTCAGAGGTCCATAATTAAACTTTTATGTTCATATTTTTAGTAAAACAAATATTTGAAGAATCGTTAGTCGAACAGGGATTCATGCAGTTCATTCAAAGCTTCATCGATGTGCGCCTCATCTCTAAGTAACACGTTATCTGCTTCACTTAAGTCCTTTTGACCTTTCAGCTCTTCTATTTTTTTTTTCAAACCCATTAGCTCTTTCTCTGATAAAATATCATAGTTGTTTGTATCATCAAGATGGCCATATAAAGTTTCTTGTGCCCGAATGTAGCACACAACTGGACCTGACAAGGAAAAGCCAAGATAGAAGGAAACAGGTATTTCTGTCATTTCTGGACGACGGCAACGAAGATTGCGAATTTCTATTTCCTTGTCGATACCAAACTCATCGAGATTAACAACAACACTCACTGCTCCAGTATTCGGTCGAAGTCTTGTACGACCATTGATGAATCTCAGTTTTTCTTGTATTGCTGGGCGTTCCCAGTAGGCATCTTTCAATTCGCGTTGTTTACGTTTATTTGGTAACTGAGATTGGTGACAAAATGCAGACAATCCTTTTCCTTTTGCTGCATAAAACAGTACCACACTATTAAACACATTGTTTTCTCTCTTAAATAAATCATTGTCAACTTTGGGTTTCTGTTGTTTTGTTGTTCTAAAATTTTCATCAAGATGTCTAATGCTTTTCATCAGTAAAGTGTGATTGTATTTCCCTTTTTGTGGATTCGTAAAGGGCCACTGAAACATCAAGGCATACATGTGGGCCATATTCAGCGTAGGACCATTTCGTCCATTTTGTATTATTTCAATACACTTTTTTAACAATTCGTCTTTGCCAATCTGTTTTGATGCTTTAAGTTGCGCAAGCGCCACATTTACAGATATCATATTTAAATAATCCTCTGATGAAGCATCAAGAATACTCTTTAAGTGTTTCTGAACTGTATGCAAATTCCCAAGTGCGTTTTCTTTAGTAACAATCTTAAAGAGATCCACCATTCGTCTTCCACCGATTTTTACAATTGACCTTCTGTACCACTCATCCTTAAGTAAATCAGACTGAATATAATTTGGAGGCTCGATTGTTCTTTCTCCAAAAAAGTCAGCAAAATCTGTGTACATATCTGGAAGGCACCGTTTAATTCTTCTTGAGGTTCTGTGTTCGTCTTTCATGTCATGGCCATACTTGGAAGCATAGGAACAACGGCAGTAGTAAATGTGTTCATCCAAAATACTTACTGCTTTCTCAGCAGTGGAATACAAAATTTTGAAATCTGAGTGATATTTGCTCCAACTTGCCACAGAATCTGGAAAATATTCTTCATCTGTAAAGTACCTCTGAATTTCAGTCTTACCTCCATCTATATCTACTAGTTCAAATATAAATCTTGCAATACAATTAACTGTTGAGATAACATCTAGACAAGCAAATAGGTTAATATCAAATTTATCACATGTTGCCGCATCATGAAAGAGCCACAGTGCTTTAAAAGCAATTTCAAGTCCGGCAATGACGTCACTATTTCCTGTACTTATGCGTCGATTTTTTACATTCCAAATGTTTAAAACCAAAAACTGTATCTTGTACACACAGCCTAAGGTGTGTAAAAATGACGACCTCTTGGGATTCAATTTTATGGCTTCCTCTGCCCATTTCTTTGCTAAATCAAATGCTTTATGTTCCAAATATAGTCTTGCTAGCTGTTGTGCTACATATCCGTCTTTTAGCAGCTCATATCCTTTCTTTAAGACCTCTGCAGCAACCTCCCAAGATTTGCTTTGACTCAGTATACTTTCTATCAAAGGACTAAATTTGGTAGTTTCATCATCGTCATACTCTTCCTTCTTGCGACGAGTAAGCAGCTCAATGCACAAACGAGTCACAAAAACTTTGGCATATGACACTGTTCGTAGAATGTCACAATCTAAAAAGTCCATTGAAATGCTTGCCAAGGTGATCTTTGTGTTTTGTTCATGTTCCGGTCCTGCAAACACCATTTGTGCACATTCAATAACAGTTCGTGCTAAATTAGGATGGGCCATTCTTACTTGTTTTCCACTTCCGTTCTCCTTGGGTTCTATTATTAATAAAACCCTTTCTGGTCCTGTCAGTTCGTTTTCCCACAAAAAAGCCTTTTGCATTTGAGGCGTTTTACTTGTGTCAGTTATTGTTTTTCTAGGATTCTGACCCATCAGTTCACTACAACATTCAATTGGAATAGCAATAGCAGCACAGCCTTTTGAAGGAAAAACATATGATATCACAAGTGCAATGTATACCAAGAGCTTACATGACTTGCTTTCAAAGTCCATTCCCCTCAGAAGGTCGCTAACAGTTCGTTGTAAAAATTGTTGGTTGAAGTTTGAGTGAAAAATCATAAAGGAAATAAAATATTCACCCTTAAACTTAGTAAGTCCAAGATCTTTACTTGTGTTTTCAAGTTGTTCAATTTTTTGTGCAAGCCATGTTTTTTCCTTTTTCTCTACTTTTTGTGATAGGAACTCACTTTCAGACACGGATAGCTCTGAGTAATGTTGTGGCATCTTTGTTGCTTCATCTCTCATGCAAATTAGAAAAACGCAAACAGGTGAATTTAAATGATGTTTAGAATCCCACGATTGTGTTGTAATAAGGCGGATAAGTTCATAAGGATCTACAGCTTGTTCTTGTACTGAATCAATCAATAACAAAACTGGTTGTGCATCTTGTAAGTATGACTCCTTATACTTCCAAAATGATAATATATCAGAAGCGGTCTTCTCTTTGAGTTTAGTGATGACAGCACATCGAAAATGCTTCCGAAAATGCCACAGGATATGTCGTGCTAAAGTTGAACCTCCTGCACCAGGTTCGTGCCTCAGGAAAATTGGAACAGCCCTTTTCTTATCTAGTTTTCGTCCACTAAGAGCATCAAGAACTTTTTCTTTCAATCTTTGAAAGCAGTGTCTTTCCATCACATGTCCCTCAAAAAAAAAGTTCCACCATTCGACTCGATGGCCTTGATAAAAGTTCAATTCCTTTTCTCTGCTAAATTCATTTTGCTTTTTCAATGTATCAAAAGCCCTATGTTCACATTGTTTTGCACTTAACATTTCAATGCAGTCTGAACTTTCTTCAAATATGGCTTCAACTTCAACTATGACACCGCTACTTGATGGTATGGAAGTAACTGTTGGATTTTCAACACCACGCAGTTTGTTGATGCATTCATTTGTTTGTTCCCAAGGCATTCCAACAATACTTATATTGTCTAAATCTTTTTCTTGCATGATTTGTTGAAGAAGTACAGATTGTTTGAAAATATCAAACACATGCCTATCAGCACAAATTAATACAACTTGTTCCTTTCCAAAGAGTGTCACAACTTCTCCAAAGACCTCAACAAAACCTTCTAAATCAGAAGAGAAAAGCAGACATATTATGATAGCTCTACCAACTGGTACAACGGATTTCTGTTGAAAGAAATTAATTGCCCCTTTAATACGAGGATAATATTCCTTCTTCCAGTCATATTTGTCCAAACGAGGTATATTGCTGTCAGACCTCCCATTACAAAAAATGACGATATTTTTCTCTGGTATTCTTAGTGCGTTTCTCAGTTCATTTATGTTTTCAATGTCTCTAAAGACCTCCCCAGCTGTTTGTGTTGTTTCTGACATTTTAAAAAAATGTCTACATAAACCATTTAAACTTGAATCATTATCAAACTCAAACACTGATTTCCACGGAATATGTGAAATAAAACTGACTGTTTTGTATACCTGCTCTTTCATATCATCTACAGGCTTACTGGAAACTAATATTGGCCAGAAAGAAAGATCAAATCTATCTCCTCCCTTACAGAGTTTTGAGCACAATTTTTCAGCCATGTATTTATGGTCATTTGCTGTTGATAGAGGTCTGGGCAAATCGGCAGTTTCTTCTGATATGCGCTGCTTATCATAATCTTCAAGCTTCATTGCAAAATTTATTTCAGCAGCATCACCAATTATTCTATCTGTTTTCGCCCCATCACGAACATACAGATATGCTCCTTGTCTTTTTCCTTCTTGAAGATTTAATTTGAACTTGATTCCTTTGCAAAAGTGAGATGACGGTTCAATATCGACCTCCATAACATAAAGAGGTTGTTTTGTAGACGAATGGGAAACCTTGACAAACACTGGGTCCTTTATGCACTGAAATGCAGCTTGGTTTGCTTCTGGTGAATCAAACCAATTACATTTAGCTTTTTGAAGTTCCTCTGTGTACATACTTTTACTGATATCAAATTCCATTATTTGAAAACCAACAATTTGTCCATGTTTGAATTCATTGCCATCAACTGGTTGGTCATCAGCTATTCCAAAATAGATGGTCCCATTTCTCCTACGGTTGAGACAACCACAAGAAAAACGTAGAGTCTCTGAAAGAAATTTTGAAATTTCATTACCACTACCCAAATTTGTACGAAACAGTTTGAACTCAAGAGATGTACTCATCATTCCACTCCCGCATTCAACCCTATCAATCACATAGTCTTTATAATACACATGAGTTGAGCCATCCTGTTTAAACTTTCTTGTGTGTGCGTAGGAAATGTTTGTTTTATCCATATTGTCTAGTGTTTCCTTGGTTTGATGTAATAGCTTATTGGCACCAAATTTGGTTTTCATGTCACCATAATATGACAAGTCAAAAGAGTTATTGTCATGCTTCTGAGAATAACTGCCATGAGTGCTTCGTGACTGTGTTTGCAATGTTTTTTCCAATTTTTTTAACTCTTTATTTTCAATTATCCAGGTGTCTATTTTCGTTTCAAAATCAATTGATATATTTGTGTTACCCAGTCTGTAAACAGTTGTCGGGGAAATATTTTCATGCAAAATCAGGATATGAAACTTGTAACTTTCTTTTTCATCAGGGGTAACATCTTCGTAGATCCGAGATTTTGCTCCGTTTTCTCTGAGCCTATATGTACTTCCTCCTTTGTAAACAAATTGATTCTGTTTTTTTCCCGGTCTAAAGTCATCTTTCTGGGCAGTGGGCAATGTATTTAGCCAGGTAGGCATATTCCGTACAATCGAAATCCATAACTTAGACAAATCTTGTTTTGTGAAGTCCGGTTTACAAATTACCCAAAACAGAAACATTTCCTCTAATTTATTCTTGTTTTCCCAAGAATTGTGTACTGCCAGCAGCTGACATTCATGATTCTCATCTCCCTCAGTATCAACACACTTTAAACCCAAATGTTGTGTCAGGAATGTGTCAGTGGCAACAGACGTCCCAATGTCAGCTTGTGTTTGCATCTGTTCCTGTAATACTGAATTTTCTAAACTTGTTTCACTGAACTGTTTGTTTTGTTCACTTAGTTTCCCTTTTATCCTCTTTCGTACATTTATCAAAAGTTTTCTTGCTATAAATTTAGGAGCATTCAAGTCTTTTGACAGTTCCTCAAAGTCATCTTTATACAGCATCACAACAAACCCATCTATATATTCTTGTCTTATGCTATTCATAATCTTGTCAACATTATTTTTTGTTTTCAAACAGTCGCCTGCAAATGAAGCTATGTCATCTGCGGTCACAGTCTCGAGTAAGGATTTTTTAAATCCACATATCAAGTTTTCAATTGGGTTGTCTTTCAAGTGAACAAGCTTTCTGGAAAATCCCATTGGAATGTTTAGTTCTTCACTTACCTCCCTCGGATTTGAATAGGATTCTAAAGTATCCACATCAAGTAGGTGCAACATACAGTTTTTAAGATTATAAACAGACTCCGGTATGCCGACAATGTCTTTCAACCAATTCTTAACGTCCTTTTCTGTTGTTAGGTTAAACAAGCCAGCATCTAAAAGAAAAGTAACAATTAAATTGTTATAACTAAACTAGAGTCGTCAAAAGATTACAAACCACCCAAAATCCACCACCCACCACCCATTTCCAATCCCCCACCCCAAACCCCAAACCCCAAACCCCAAACCCAACCCATCCCACTGTCCCCGACAAAGGTTTGATTATGTTTTAGACTATGTCCAATAGTGCTCTTAAAAAGAAACACCTAAGTATAAAGTACTACTTTATAACTTGCATGATTTACGTGCAAAGTTTTATTGAAAGGTATTGACCGGTTTTTAACATTTAACTAAGTCCAAAATGCTTTCATAGAAACTATAAACAGCAAATACTACTTAGTGGCAAAAAACATAGGTTTAGTACCCCCTTAATATATCTGCAAACTTCGCATTGATGGATATTAAACGGTTTTCAAATTTTGCTCCGTAAACAAAATCCAACCACTTTTGAGACAAAGTCAAAACTGTTTCCATGGAAACCAAGAAAAATAAACCTCACAAAAATCATAAAGTGTCAACAAGTACCACTTCAACACCTGTTTAACACTTCGTAAACTTTTATTGAAAGAAATCAAGTGGTTTGGGAGTTCTGCTCTAGAAACGAAATCCAAGTTTTTGAGACAAATCCCATACTGTTTTCATGAGAGCCAAGAAAAATAAAAATTACAATTTTTTAAAGTTTCAAAATACACCACTTCAGCGCCTATTTGGTGTAGCAAAATTTTATTTAAAAATATTTAAAGAGATTTTCAAGATCTACTCACGAAAAGCCTTTTCTAAGTGAGAGTCAAACTTGTATCCATGGTAACTAAACATCCCGAAATATAAAAAGCGCATCAACATTACATGCAAACTTTGGTGAACAAATGTTGTCTTTAAGATCTGCCCTGGAAACAAGACCTACGCCCTTTCCATGGTCACTCTCAAAAATCTTTTCATCTAAATGTCCTTAAATAGCCAAAAAAACATCTACCGTACCTAAACAAATTATTTGGACAATTTGTTAAAATATATTCAACGCTTTCAGTCTGCTTCGAAAAGTGATCACATGTTTACAGACGGGCCGACAGACAGACAAGATGAGAATTGGATGGACAGACAGATCGGAGGATGACTATGCACCCCTCGTTATGTGCCAGGAGATAAAAAGATTAATGTTTAATACGGTAATTTAAAATAAGGAGTACGTTTCATCTGTTACAAAGAAACAAATAAACTCGGTGAAAAATCTAAAGGAACCTTGCGCACTGTGAAACACGTTATGTTTATGTGTTCTGTTATCATTTGGACATTTCACGAACGCAAAAAAAAATGAATGATATTTTGCTTTGTTCATGTTTTTATCGTACCACAGATATTTTTCTTTTTTATATAAAAGTAAGACAATTTATAATGACCCGCCCAAAAATGCACAACGACTATATCGAGGCGAAGAAGGAGAAAGCAGTCTCTAAACGTCCTGAACATGCGTACAAAGAAGTTAACATCTAAAAAAGTCCTGATTTAAGATTTGCCATGTCTAAATGACCCTCAGAGAATTAAAAGTTTATGCAAAATACACAGAAAATGTTTAATCTGAGATTTTGTATATTGAATGCCATTAGTTAATATGTATAAACAATGACGTAGGAAGGACAATGCATAGTACCTGGAATTTATAGGCAATAATTAGTCTCCAGAAGAAGAGTGTACATTTTAGTTACTGAAACTAACGAGTGTATTTTTAATCTAACTTGTTTGTGTTAACACACGTCATTTAGAGAAATACTTTTGCTGTAAAAGAGTATAAAATGTGCTCTAACCTTTGGTATGAACTTTTGCTGTTTTTTTAGAAGACCCCTTCTTTGGTGATTTCTCTGCGTCCTTGCCACCCCCTTTGCCTTTGACAATAACATGGATTGTGTCCCCTGGTTCGAGAAGCTTGAGACGTGATGGTTTCAGCAGCTTGCCCTGATGAGTGAGCAGCTGAAGTTGTGCTGGAATGTTTTCTCTTGTCTCAACGACATTTTTCAGCATATAGATACTCGGTCTTTCTTTAAATTCGATCTTGTACAATGTACGTGACTTTGCATAAATATGGAATAGAGTGGGGGCTTGAGGCAAAGTAGTTCCTCCAGTTGCCCCATGCTCTGTACTGTTACATTCTTTTAGAAAGTCTCCTGAATCAATAGATTGCTTTATCCATGGCTGAAACACATTCCGTTATATCATACAGTAAACACAACGTCAGAGAATAGTATAAATTCATAATCTGTCAGGACTGATTTCATTGTACTGAGTTATGTGTAGAAAACTAGACATTTTTCACAACATGTCTTTGTATTAAGGACAATTACAAATTTGAAATCCTGTTTCAGGGGTTAGTATACAACATTTTAGAGACAATCATTTTGGGTTTACTTAAACTTAGAAAGTGTTACTTGTCTGATATGAGGTCTGCCAGTATGTGAACTGGAGGTACAACTATACACTTATGCCACGATACGATACGATACGTATATCGATACACAGAACACTATTATAGAAAACCATTACTAAAAGCAACAACAGATTATTGAAATCATCTTATCTCTTTCATTTCAAAGTCTTCAGACAAACAACATTTTAAATTTAAGTCATTTAGTCATATCTTAAATACGTTTGTATCGATATTCACCTGCTACTGTATTATGTATCGTATCCGAGCCCACGTATCGCGTTACGTTGAAATTTCAGTGTATCATTTCACTCTTAATGTGAATCAAATATCTAGTACAACCTTTCTACATGTTCATTTATAAAGTTACAGGGACAAACTTAACTGAGAATGGGCTTGGTTAACAAATGTCAAAATGGTTGTTAACACTTTTCTTTAATAAAAAGCACAAAGTTTACAACAAATTTGACATTTATAAACCAAGCCCATTGGCCCATGCAGTAATAACCAACTAGCATATGAACTATTTAAATATGTCATGTGTTTATTATACCTTTTTGGTGAGGTTTTTGTTTCTGCACTTGCGTTTTCTGTAACGTTCATCAGCATGCTTCTTTGCGTTTAACACTTTCTTGAACTTCACACGAGTCAATTCAGTCCACTTGTATCGGGGTTTTTTCTTCTTTGACACCATCTGAGATTTTTCATGTGGAATATCAGACCAGAAAACATCTTTCCCAGCCTTGTATTCCTCATATGTCAACATGTTTGTTGCGTCAGTGACTATACATGCACTCTGATATTCGAACAGATCCTGAAATCAATCGTCAAAACTAACAGAACTTTCGCCTGTGTGTATCGGTCTATGCCGTAATCAGGTCCCAAAAAAACATTTATGCATTGAAAATTATTTTTTAAATCCGGTTTTTTAAACTGTGTTGCTATTATTAGCAATATTTGTCAGAGTTCACGTCTAAAATTGCTCATAAAATTATATAGTTTTAATTTCTATTGTTGTACTTTGCAGCCATTTTACAAACTACTCGAAATACGAAAACGAAAGTGAAAGTCATAAGCAATCAGTTAACATAGCTATTCAAATTAACATTTCGATTAAAACTGAATTATTTCTTACCAGTGCTAAATACACATTTGTTTGCTTTAGTGTCACCATTGCAACTTAATGTAGGCTGTTAAAACCTTAGCCTGTGGTAATTATAACAATGTAGGTGTAGGAGCTCCTTAGAAAGACAGGTTTTAAACAGCACAAGGTAGTCACGGTTTAAACTTCTATCCACACAAATTCACGTAAGATTATCACACATGAAAATCCTATTATAAAAACAACTTTGGGTTATTAAATATTAGAATAATTTAAAGTTAGTATAAGTTTACCTCACAAGAATGAATATTTTCCGCAGCAGGTTCGGTTGACTTCGATTAACTTCCGGGTCCCACCCCCTTCTTGGAAATACCCGTACTGCGCGCGCGACAGGAAACGATTACGTAACTGTGTGCAACCAAGCCTATCGGTCAATAGGTCAAGGACTACTTTTAAAGATACGAGTCGAATCAAGACGTGGCTTGCACATATAGTTAGCACTTTCTGAGGAAAGATGTGCTTTTATACTTATTGTATAATAATTTCAGTGTAATTATATACTTAGCCCAGCTAATCTGCAGGGTGCAGCGCAGTGAATTAGTACACACAGATACAATACTTGTCCTTCTGACTGTTGTTGTTGTTGAAACAGGTTGTATGTTTTTAAAATACGTAGTTGTGTGACGTTACGGGCCCCGTTCCTCAAAGCGATCTTAGCGTTAAGGTAATCATACGTGACTTTTAAAACAATGTCCTGTGGAGTTTTAAACAAATTACCACCGGACAGGTTTTTTTACCAGCCTATTTAGGTACAGTAATGTTTTATCTTCACCTTTTTGGCAGATACCTAGCCCAGGAAGTCCCATACTTCAAAGCGATCTTAGGCTAAGTTGATCGTAAGCAATTTTGGAAACTATCTTCTGTGGGTTTGTTTCTTATCATAGGCTTACGACTGTCGTAGCTTAGAAATCGATTTGGAACCGGTGCCGAATGGCACTGGTTCCAGTGCGAATTCTGGCTACGACAGTCGTAAGCTAATGTTATATTTTAGCACGTATGATTAACTTCGTTTTAGATCGTTTTAAGAAACTTGGCCCTGGCTTACATTAACACCATGAACATCATGGCCCACGTGGTAAAATTAAATTACTTCCCGCTCTTAACCTTTGAGTGCTAGTGGCATCATAAGCTGATTTCCAAGGGGCCCGTTTCTCAAAGCGACTTTAGGCTAAG
>JAULCD010185217.1:0-10761 GCA_032361085.1 Calliostoma canaliculatum
ATAATAAGAATAAAACCAGGGATTTTTTTGTATATTTGGGTTTATTTGGGTTTGTTTATTTGGGTTGGTTCATTATCCCCACAAGTAACAGAGGGTGAATCGCGAAGTTAGTCGACCATATCCTTTGTGATTATAAGCTGTCTGACTACTGGGGTGTCTGACAAATGGGGTGACACCAATTAAACTACCCACTTAAGATTATGCTTCATGCTGTAATATCTGCACACGTGATCCCAGTCGAAGTTTACGTCATCCCCACGTGACCACTTCCGGATGAAGTCGAGGTTGGCGGGAGCATAGTCGGCCATGACGATGTGGGTGAAGTAGTCTGGGGCCGCTATCACGTTGAGGAGGTTAGGGCCACATCCCAAGTCAAGGAGTCGACTCCCAGATATACCCTCTGACAATAACATCTTATTGTTTCAAAAACATATTAATATACAAATATAAACATTAAAATAACCAGGCCTTTTATTTGCGTATAGAGGTTTCCGGGGTCCGTGAGATTACCCACAATGCACGACCGGCGGCCATTAGGGTAGGATACGACAGATCGTCACGAAACATAACACGCATTGAATATTGACACAATGCCGACAACTTGTTGTATTGTTGGGTGTCATAACCTAAGGGTAGGGATAAGATTATTTAGGTTTCCTAGAGTTATCAACGGTCAAGGTGTCGACACACAAAGTAGTAGCGAGAGACGCAAGCGACTTTGACATTGAAATAACATTATACTGGTGCACCGTAATCTCGCAGTAGGCTGCTTGTGAAATAATCTGTCATTTTTTAAGAAAAATTTAATTTTTAAAAAATATATATATTTTCAATTAATTATAATCTTGTTAACAATTTGCAAGCATTAACACTTAAGCCTTTAGAATTTTAATTATTATAGCCAATTAAAACTTTTAAACATCGACGGGCCGCCATTTTGGAAGGTCCCCAATGTCGCGGCGGTATCGATAAGAGTTGAATAATAAACAGGAAAAAACATAATTTTTGTGAAAGAATTAAAATTGCTACAGTAACTTTAAGAAGTTTTTCATTGATTAATGAACATAACTGAGAAAATCTTTGATGTTGTATATATTTAAATAACTCGCTAAAAAAATGTTTATCTTCCGAACACCGATCTTCCGTGTTCATCGATAAATTTTCTTCGAGGTGCCGTCAAACGATATAAAATGATCAAGAGTACTGACAAACGGTATTTTTCAACTTCTCAATAAATTCTTACCTTTGTTAACAACATTTTAAAGCATGACATTTTATTTTGGGGGAAATAATGCGAGATTAGGGATACCGCGAAAATGTGAGAACCTACTATAAATCACCTCACAATTTTTAGATGAAACGGACATCCAAGATGTGAAACTGTGAGCCGGGATGAAACGTCACAAGATCTGTTTGTCACGTGTCACAGTTTAAAGTTCACAGGTCATCTATTAATAGTGTCAGCTGACATCATTGACATTTATAGGTCAGACATGTGCCAAAGATGCGAGAGACACAAGCGACTTTGGTTATCGGCAATCAACCGGTCTGACATCGAGAAGCCCGATCGAGTCCTGAATCAATGATTTTATTGCGATACCGGGCTTGAGCAACGGAATCTAAGAACTGTAAATACTTATTCATGCCGCCAATGCTGACATGTAAACAAATGCGACTATCCTACCCTAATGGCCGCCTGAAATGCATCATGGGTAATATCGGGTCAACCCCGGAAACCTCTATAGCACTGTCAGGAAACATGTCTGAACAAATCAGAAATATTTTCATTTGATTTGTATTGATGCATGGGTCGTAACTGTTTGCAGAGTCCAACGTATTTCAGCTTTCAGAACATCGTTTCGAGAAACTAACTCTGACATCAATGGCTGTGCCGATGTGTTGAGGTTAGAGGTCATGGCGGTCACAGTAGTTGCAGTCATCGCAGGTGGTATGGATAATACATCATGTTTATTTTCCGTTGTTGGCATCATGTTCGTATTTGTTTCCATGCTGCCGGTAGTAGTTTCATATTTTACAAGTCCACGATTTTGAATGTCTAATTTCATTGTCAATAACATTGAAGAGTTCTTACAATGACGATCGCTTTTCGCGTGAGAGCGCAGTGCACTCTCGCCCATCCTACCAATGTTGATGTCTTTCCTACAACACAGGCAAGTTGCCTTTAGTCTTTCCTTGTTTTCACATACCCATGTATATTTCTTTAACCACGCACGATTAAATACACACTGCCCCATTTTCAGATTACAAAGTTATAATAACGAGGTTCGAAAAATTGACAGCGCTGCCATGACTACAGCTAGCCTACTTTCGTTATCAAAACGAAATTTCCTAAACATTCACAACAACTCGTTTCCTTCCGTAAAGAGGATTTACAGAAAGAGACGAGGTGTTACAAATGCTTCATAAACTGTTTTTCTACATGCTTTACGCTGCGCATGGTACAAATGTGCTTCAGATGCAGCTTAGTAGACGATGCCCAGTGCATGGTTAAGCGACCTGGGTGGTAACAATGTCATAAAATGGTACATTATTTTTAGATCTAGTAGATATGTGTAATTTTAACAATAAAACATTGATAAATTATCTATATTCTAGCACTTTTCAAGGACAACCTATAAATTCAAGCAGTATTCAAGACCTCTTTGTGAGAGTTGTAATTTTCAAGCACTTTTCATTGGACACGAGCGAATTTAAGCACTTTTCAAATCTGTGCGAACCCTGGTAAACAAACCCCTATCGAGAGTCACCTGTGTGATTAACTCCCTTTTAACATCACTAATTCTCCTATGCGTTCATGCTTAACATACATTGTGGGAATGAGCTTTGGGGATATCACTAATCAACCATACACACAATAAATTAACAAGATATTTCCAGCTTTGTAATAGCTTGCTATTACTCACCTGTTTTGGTGCAAACGTACTGTTCACGTGCCTGAAGTGCCTCATGCGTGATTTTCACTGACTGTTGTTGTCTGGTGTGCCACGTGTATCTTCAGTCATGACTGTCCTTTGTAAGTGTTATTAAAGGAAACTTTCTAAATCAGACCCACATGATACTTGTCTTGCGTGTCTTGCTAAACTTGGAATTAAAGCTTGCTCCATTTCCCACTGCTGCAAGGGTTGCAAATGCCTGCCTGATTCTGACAATAAATTTTCAGCAAAGCCCTTGCTAAATGAGCGGTGAACATAAAGTACAAATCAAAGAAATCTTCCTCCATGAACAGATCTTCCATATCAGCTTCACGGGATATCTCTGCATCAGAAATCGCCATTACTATCGATAATCCGACTGATACAACAACAGCAAGTCAACTGCCATTGCCTGATCTAGATATGGCTGCTAAAGTAGGCAACTTTTTTGAAGCAGGGTCGAAAGGTCAGCAGTTTCCTAGCAATTCGGATACAGTTGAGCATACAATTAGATTCGATGCACGGAGAAGTGAACAGTCTTCTGATTGGTCAACCAAGTTGACAGAAGTGGGTCTACAGTTCATTCGGTGGTCAAGGCCATCGATTATTCAAGTACACAGTCTGACTGTCAAGTGACACAATCAGGACAGAGCGGATTTTAAAAACAGGGCTACTTTTCAGCATAAATTGTATGATTATGCCGGTCGTACAACTGACTATGACTACCAACGGGACAACCGCGATAGCAGGAGAGAGGACCGCGATAGTAAAAAGATGGTTGTGATTATTGGCGTGATATCTACGTTTACATAAACAACTATAATGACTACTATCCCTGTCGTATCCGATATTACGCTAACTGAAACAGAGATAGTCGCTCGGCATCCACTGTGTCTTACAACTAATCCTACAACCAAAGTGGGCATTATCACGACGACTACAATGACTATCGTAGACGTTCTTGGGGACTTTGGTGGCCTGTTTACTATTGACTATGACAACATTATCGATGTCCACTATTGGTTTGTTGTCTGTTCCGCTTCTGAATTGCCGTCGACTTTGTCTCTGCTTATCTCTCCGGATGTGGAAGACTCCAATGAACCCAATGACAGTCCACCGTGACCACCCTGTGATTCGGAGGTTTTAGCATGCATGTCTAATTATTTTAAGCCCTTTGACACCCAGCATCCTGATAAAAGCAGCTTCAAGTTGGACAGGACAACGCCACCCCTACGTTTACCACCGCCGCCGCTTTACCAGAAATTGCCTGAAGACATGGATTATTGTTTTGAATCAGTTTAACCATCCCAGGCTAAGCTCAGTATGAGGACCAAATGTTCACTAGATGACATGGAATATACTGTACCCATGTCATATGACTTAGATTGGAATCTCCTCTTCACTTCCAAACTGGAAAGTCTACATGGTCGAGGATAAACAGATGGAGGCAGTTGATTTTCTATGCACCATATGATGCTTCCTGCTGCCATGCTTGTGATGACAACAGAAGTTCTGTTATGGTTTTTCCAGGAAAAATCGGACCTATTGGATGACGACAGGATGGCAGTTTCAGCCCTTGCCAGCATGCATAAATGGACTACAAATAGTTTGGCCCACGCTAGCTACCAGTTTGGCAAACTTACTCATATGCGCCTCCAGGAGTTTCTTAGTAAGATGGACTTGACGAAGGGGCATTCGACAACTTCCTGAGGGCCCCATGGACATTACCTCAACTCTTTAGTGGTCACATACTGTATTGGACAAGGCTCTTTTAGAGAAAGAACGTCAGCTGTTTATGTCGGCCATCCATGCTACCCCATGTCGTCTTCCTGTATCTAACACCCAGGAACTCTGATATAGATATATATAACGTCCAACATATTTTTAGGCAGGGTCAGGGTCAAGCAAACCATGCAAGGACAAGTTCTTCTAACGGTCGACGACGGGTCACATTGACGAAACTACAACAGGGAGGAAAGGCCCCAAGGGGCCTACACCACCGAAAGTAATGGAACCTCCTCTAGTGGCTTTACCTGTTAAGGGCAGGCTCTGTTTCTTTGCCCAGAGGTGGGCAATTCTCAAAGATCCGTACATGCATTGAATTTTGGCACAAGGTTACTCCCCACGCCTTGAGAAAGTTTTGTCATTGACAATGAGTCCTGCTCAGTGGACTTTACCAACGGACTGGCAGACTGAGGCCATCGACCTGTTGGTGGAGAAAGCGGCTGTTTTAAGGCTGGGACCTACAGTGACTTCGCCCGGGTACTATTTTCCAATATTCCTTGTTCTAAAGAAGAATTCGACCAATATGCCCCTCATATTTAACTTGAAGCACTTCAATGCCATGTACCTCTAACAACCGGACACGTTCACCATATTTCTAGTGTGGCAGATGATTATGCCAACCGTTCTTATGTCAATAAACTTTCAAGACTCCCACCTACACGTCCTCAAGATCCTGGTTTCTAAAAATACTTCCGTTTCATCTACCGAGGCATTCACTACCAATGGGAGGTCCTGCATTTTTCCTTACATCATGAAACTAGTCATGGATTTCTTGCATTGTAAAACTATCAAGGTGACCTTCTACCTTGACGACGATATTCAGAGAGGCCAGCTCACATCAAGTATCGCTGCCTGTGCATCTACGTAGTTATCTGGAGTGGTGGCTCCAGCAGTCTTAACATTTGCGACAGTGCCTATATGAGCGTGCCACCTGTTTGTGGTCACTTCCCTAGAGGACTGGGGAGCGCACTTCGAGGACATCCAAGTTGCCAGGTGTAGTCATCCAATAAAAAAGGATGACACATCAACTGCCTCCAGTTCGGGGCAGTCATCTGGGCTATCTGCCACTGGACGCATCAACTCCATAGGATACGGTTGTTGTAAGACAACTCAACAGTAGTCCATAACTTCAAGAAGATGGGTTCTACGCAGTCAGCAATGCTCCTAGCCCTCGCCTTTCAGTTTTACAACATCGTCGATGATCTAAACATAGTCGTCAGAGCTCGTCACATTCCAGAAGTCAAGAATGTATCGCCCACGATGTGAATGCTCCATCTAGCTGTATTTCAACTTCTGACAATAGTTTTTGATTCCTCAAGTCGACCTGTTTGCTACAAAGCACAACAACTGTCTACCATGATTCGTGTAACCCGTTTTGGATCAGCAGGCCTGGGAACACAACGCTCTAGCGATATCATAGGAGAATCTCAATGCTTGCGAGTTTCCACCAACGGTTCTGTTACCATAGATCTTAAAGGTTCGACAAAACGACATGACTACATCTGCTTTTGGTCGGGCTTTACTGACCAGCCAGAACATGGTTCCCAGAACTATTTCAAGTCGCCATCAAACAATCTTCTACTGCTTCCGCATAACAATGACCTGCATCTGTGAATCCAGAACTTCCAGCTTCACGTCTTGGCCTGCTTAAAGCCTCGCTTATCGAGAAGGGTTACTTGGCTAAGGCGACAGCGCTTGTCTCATAGATACATAGCAGTACGACTTTCCAGCTGTACGAAGATAAATGAACTTCCTTTTTCACCTTCACTAGATTGCAAATTTATACGCCGTTCACGGGGATACCTTCTCTTGTGGCGGATAGTCTGGTGTACTTTCGATCATCTTGTCATCTTGGGGGTTCAACTATCTCAACCTATCCCACAGCCATTAGTTCAGTGCTACTGTCTTTTTCCGGTGAGAATTTTTTCGCCGTTAATGGTTGCAATATTGCCCAAACGGCGTAAAACAATAACTCACTCACTCACTCACTCACCCGGTGAGAATTCACCAAAGTAAAGGAGTTACAGAAGCTTCTGCACACCTTCGCAGTTGAGGATCAAGGCCTGACAAGTGACACTTTCAAGCTGCTTCTCAGAAGACTGTATTTCTCCTTTCTCTAGCCACTGTGTCTAGGGTCTCTGAGATTCATGCCTTAGATATCGGGCATGTGAAGTTCAACCAACGTGACTGCGGTGATGTCCACCCTGGTCAGAGACGGATTTCCTGGGGAAAAATCATCTTCCGGGTCAAGAGTCAAGAATGTTTCTTATTCTGCCGTTCTCCAACATCGTCCGTCCCGAGGATCATGTCCTCTCTCATGTTCTCTTCCAGACATGGCATAATATTTACTATTTTGTCACTAAAGTTTCGCTGCTACACTCGTCATCCAAAGTAGTAGGCTCTAGTAAACCTTTGTCAACATATTTCAAGCAAGACACAGACGAAAAAGATGCTGTCACTAATGCAGAGCTACTGTTTACTCAATTTTTTATTGAACATAACCTGCCTATTGCAGCCTCTGATCACACAAAGCCTCTGTTAAAAAAACATTTTTTCTATTTATGTGGCATCACAGTATGCTTGTGGAAGGACTAAGACAAATGCAATACTAAACACGATAAAACCCATTCACTGTCTGAACAGATAAGAAATGGCCCATTTTCTGTTAGCACAAATGGCAGCAATGATGGAACCAGTACTCAACTATAAACTATTGCAGTGCGATACTTTGATAGGATCAGAAGGATTGTACAATTTTGTTGTCTGTGCCTCACAACAGTGGGAATTCAAATGGTGAAAACATTTTTAGAATTACAGATAGTGATCTCAGAAAAAGAAATATTATGTTAGAAAACTGTATATCCTCTGGTTCCCACAATGTGTCTGTGATGATGGGACTGTCAGAAAGGTGTGGCAGGGTTTGTTTTAAGGGAAAATGCAAAGTCAATGGCACAAGAATTTCAGAGTATCTAAAACTACATTCAACAAGGTATGTATATCACTTGAGCCACATCTTCGGAATTCATCTCCTGTGAGAAAAGCAGTGACTCCGCATCACAGATTAGCAGTCCCCTATACTTCCTGGCAACCACAGCTGAGTATCCCACAGTAAGACAGTTCTTCGGAATCTACAGTTTGCATCATTGTCATTAACTGAGAAATGTTATTGATGATTTCAAAAAAAGGAATTTCCCGAACTGCAAGAGCAATGAATGCCACCCACATTACAATTGGTGCACCTCAGGAATATCGTGCTTCATGATTATGTTAACAGGAAGGGGTGGTATTCTCTCATAATGTAAGCGATATGTGACGATAAATACAGATGTCTGTATTGGATGGCCAGGGCGTGTGCACGACGCATGTGTCTTTTCTTGATTTAGCCGGAGAAAAAATGCTGATGCCATCATGCCTGTCATAATCCTAGCTGACCCAGCCTATCCCTTGTCTAATTGATTACTGAATTAACAGATTAACTGGATTAACGGCCGATAAAAATAATTTCAATTAAAGTTGCGAGCAACTCTTGCAATTCTTTAAAAAAAACAACATTGCATTTATTTAGCAGGCAAAAAAAAACTTTTACTTAAAAGTTTGGCTGTCATTCCATAAAAAAAGCAAACACCTAAAAAGTCCTGAGCCAGCGATCACTGTAACTGCAGAGCCATGAATGCTACTGTATCACTGGATTGCTACTTATAAAACACCAACTGACTTTTCCCTGGCTTAAATATTAACAGAGATGTAATAATTTAAAAATTTTTTTAGCCATGTACTGTTTCTATCAGTTACGGTCAGCACAAAACTTTAAAAATGTGTGTGATAATGCCTGGTCCCTATGCACATATAGGGAACGTCTAGAAGTAAGTGTCGCCAAATACAAGGCATTTTTGCCACTTCACTGTTCATAATTTAACATAGCACTTTGAACAAAAGTTGTTAGCAAGGCTTTTGGCTTTAAAATGGTACAATTGTGACTAATTTATCATTAGCCGTTAGAAATAAAACGGCAATTGAAGATTTTTTATTAGATGGATTATCTCCCTTTAACTTTGCAATAGATGACCCTGACCTTCATATATTCGATAGAACATACACATGTCTATTTAATTAATATAATTAACAGTCATAATATTTATAACTTTGCTTAAAAAAGAACAAAATTTGTTGTGATTTTGATTGATTATATTTTACACATTTAAAGGCAAATTGACCGGAAGTCACGTGACATAGGTGACATTTCATCATTGTCATTTGATCTACATTGGCTGTCAATTGGTAAAATCTAACTTATTCAAAATCTGACTTGTAATTATTTTTTTAAGACATTTTGATCCGAATACAAGTCCCTGAGTCGTGCATAAAATTTTAAAAAATCTTAAAAGTCAATATGGCGGCTAAAATACACATTTAATAAGAAAACATGTAACATAAGAATTATAGCGTATGTTTTCCTTTATCTTCCTGCAAATTTTCAGAACGTTCTGTTTAATAGTTAATTTTGCAATAGCGAAAAATTAAAGTTTCACCAAACTTGATAAAATGCAAGATGGTGGCTAATATAAGCATTTTTCTAAAAAAACATGTAAGATGAAAATTGTAGCGCATGTTATGCTCTATATATCTGCAATGTTTTGTGAGGCTATGTAAGACAGTATTTGTGCAGTAACAAAAAGTTGAAAATTGACCGGAATTTAGACATCAAATTTGGTTCTATATACCCTAGCAATTATTTTTCATATTAACTGTATACATTTTTCTCTGTAATTTCAGGAGAAGAAGATTTGTAAAATCGTGATTTTATATAAATCTTTGAAAAACTTAAAATTCATTGTGGAGGCTAAAATTAACATTTTTAGATTAAACATCTTATAGGCGCACAACGCACTGACTCTGTAAGTTTGTTTAACAAAAGTGTGTGGTCCATGCTTACTCGGCACTTCCCTAGTTCAACTGGCACGCAAAACTCACATGGATCGAACCGAGTAGGCATGTGCTTCTCACTTAGAATGCACGTTGTGTGCACTGATTTTGGCAGTATATATAAAATCCGAGCCAACGGACAAGTACCAATAGTTTGTCTCCAAGATACATAAGAAGACACACTATTATTACTTATTACGTATTACTTATTACTTATATTAATAAAGATAATAAAGACCTGGGACTTCTATAAAACTTCGGAAAGTCCTTCTATATATAGTCACGTTCATCGCACTTGCACGCACTTACAAAATGCAAGTGAGTAAGAACAACGTACGTGAGCAGCACTTGTAAATACGGCCTCCGTACGATAAGGTAGCAATTGCACGGAGATCGAACGTTGTAAGCATGTTGTAAGCACGTACAACTTACTTACCACTTACACAATGTATACGATGCACGGTCAGGCGTGGCATGCGGGCCACATACTTACACCTTGCGCAACTGTGCGGTTGACGTGCGTTGACGTACTCCCTGCCTGCTCTTGCCTCTCCCTCCCCACGTTTTCGTAAAAACATGGCGGCCGTGGCCTCAAAAAGAAAAATGTATAAACCGTATGCACGGTGGGTTGTGAACCAGGCTTACGGAGTCAGTGCGTTGTGCGTTGTGCGTTGTGCACACGTTGGCCGTACAGGCATGCGCGTCAACAGCATGGGGGGTGAATCCGTAGCCTTAATGCAGCGGAAGTTCCTCCTGTACTAAAAGGGCTATGGTGTGTCTGCGTGTGTCTATGTGCTCCCAAATCCGTACTGAGGCGGTACTCACCACGTACTAAACTCTAAGTTTTGCCCACGTTTTTGCAAGTAGACAGCACGTACTTGCAAGTACGGCGGGTTGTGACCCAGGCTTTAAGTAGTTTGAGAAATATTATTTGATTGTGTAGCAGGGTATATTTATGGTGCCACAGATTTGTAGTGGCAGAGTACATTTATAAATGGAAATCATCATTCACCATCATTTATATGTTCTATGTTGTCTTCACGTTTATGTCGTTTTGTCTTGCAGTTGAATGTCAGTTTAAAATATTCATTTCACCTCACAAGTACAGCCTCAAGACATC
>JAULCD010185328.1:0-16696 GCA_032361085.1 Calliostoma canaliculatum
TATTTAGTTTTCTAAAATGTTATTCATGAGACAAAATCATGTCATTGGGCATATTCCAAGTAACTTTTATGACAAACTATTTTATAGTAAATGAATTCTAATGGTGAGAATCATGACCAATTAAAATATCCAAACTGTTAATCATGACACACCGTCATGCCTTTCTGCATTTCCATGCTTAATTTAATGAGAATCAAACCAATAGAACGGAAGTCGGAAGAACGGAGTCGGATAGGACTCCTTACAGTTTTTGTAAAAATTCACCACTTTTTACCTCCAAACACAAAATTTTACAAAAATATATTCAAAATTGATTAACATGACACGTTATTATATTATTATAAATGTGATCAAAATCGAACAATTAGTTGCAAAGTTATAATCCGGACAAGAAACGTGACGGACGGATGGACGCACAAAGCCCATTTTAATACCCCCAGCAACGTTGTTGCAGGGGGTAATAATAAAATGTGTATTTTACTTATCCATGATGTAGTTCGCTCAAAGCATGTTTATCCTAGAACAATACAAAGATTGAGGACTGGGTCCTCTTCCGTGAAGTTCTTGTCAGGCTAATATATGTTGACTGTCATCTCAACACTCTCATTACAAGAGTGATGACTTAAAAGTTAGGATGACCTCATAAAAACTTCATGAAATAGAGCCTAGGTAAAGTTTTATCTTGCATAATGTGCCCATAGTATTTACAAAATGCAAAATTTGGGATTGACTGTATTGTACTGATGGCTATATCAGAACATTAATAGCAACTGTAGACAAATTTAGTTTGTTACACATTAATATTGCTTATTTGAACAAATTAGATTTGTTCCAGACTATCATTCAAAATAGAAGACAAATGATTGCAAGGTAAAAATAATGGAGATCAAACTTTGATGTGATCAAAGTTGTGGAAGAAGTAGAAGAAATATTCATACAGATTTAACCCGCCTACATTGAGAAGTGATGCAGGTAGAGAACAGACACTGTTGTGATTGTTGTGACTGTGGTAGCTCTGGTTGGAGACTATACGTACCTCGCCTACATTGAGAAGTGATGCAGGTAGAGAGTGAGTGAGTGAGTTATTGTTTTACGCCGTTTGGGCAATATTACAGTCATTAACGGCGAGCATGCATGTAGAGAACAGACACTGTTGTGATTGTTGTGACTCTAGTAGCTCTGGTTGGAGACTATACGTACCTCGCCTACATTGAGAAGTGATGCAGGTAGAGAACAGACACTGTTGTGATTGTTGTGACTCTGGTAGCTCTGGTTGGAGACTATACTTACCTCGCCTACATTGAGAAGTGATGCAGGAAGAGAACAGACACTGTTGCGCTTGTTACGGCTGTGGTAGCTCTGGTTGGAGATGCGGCTTGTGGTACGGGCCTGACTCCGACTTTGCTGGGTGCTACTGGTCTGAAGCTGCTGCTGGCCACCGTCGCTCTGTCCGTTCTCACTCTGGTTGTCCTTAGTTAATAAATGAGTTGTTTAAGTGGCAATAAAGAAGTTGTTATTTACAGAATATCTCGCTTGTCTATCACACTAACTTTCCGAATGCTGCTCCAAAAAGTTAACACTGAATAAGTTTTAAACAGGATTGGAATGTTAACACAAAATTAGCAAATGTTCCACTTAGCACTTTAAGGGTTAAGGATTAAAAACAATTGTTAATTTCACTGTCTAAAGTTCTAAATAGGTTGCTAAAAACTTAATTTACTTTTCTATGGTGGTGGTAATAAAAGTTTACCTTAAATGAAAGAATGTTTTTTTAAGTATACAATAATCAGCAAGACATTGAGAGTTGAGGAACTGTAAGCACTTACTTCTGTGTGGTTTGTCTTGCTGTGTACATGAGGCCGCAGTTCAAATATCTTACTGAGCCAAACTTCCTCGTAGGTCTTCAGTGACTGCTCTATCGACAGATCCTTGACTGCTCGCTGGACAATAGCTCGCACATCATCCACATGTTCTGGTGAACAGAGAAACCCCATGAACCGAAAGTAACTCTAAAACCTTTGCCATGAGCCTAATATTAAAATGAAGTGGTTGCAGTAATTTTGGGGAAGACTGTTTCCAGCTTCCCTCGAAAAAAGCTTCTCGTCGCTAAGACTGCACATGCACTCGCCCCTTCAACTTAAGCTTTTTATTTGAGGCGGTACATAGGTCATGCCTTTAGTGTGCTCTCATGGTTAGACTGGTATGTTAGCTTAAAATTGTATTGCTTGGCGATACTGGAAAGAAGTAAAGAAACACAATACTTCTTCATTGAACACATGTAGTGTATAAATTGAAGAACACAAACTAATTAAGGTGAATATTATTACTCTTCAGCATACTGACACGTTACACAACATATTCCTGGCTATGCAAAGCGGATACAGATAAAGAAAAAAAAGTTAACTAGTGAACTGACTCTGTAGTCCCAGACTGAGCAGTTCTCCGAGCGTCATTCTCTTCAGGGTGTCATTGTCGATGGTAAGGGCTCCACCTGTCACACGCACTAGCTGCTTCCAGTGTCTCGTCCTCATGGCTGGACTACTCAGGTCATCTATCAGAGGCAGGCAGTCCTAGAACATATAGACACACTTCAGTATTAACCCTTAACGTGTGGGATACTTTTGACCCACGCTTGTTCTCACGACTGTTCACATGGTTAATTAACCCTAAACCAAAAATGTTCATCAGGTCGCATAACTAAGCACAGCTGATTTGGACTTATAATAATTTTTTGCTTTTTGAAATCAGGGGTGCTTTGAAATTATGCATAGCTCATATCACTATATTTTATACGAGAAAAGTCATGAAAACAGTGTCCATAAAATCGGAAATAACTTTTTGCAGTACGCCGATGAAAACAGCATTCTTTTTTTTATAAATTCTAGTGCTTTCTGTGTGATGGGAATGCCATAATCACCTCTCCTAATTAGTGCTTAGCTCCAACAAGGCTGCTGCTGAGTGAAGATTACTGATAACGTATTTATACGTGATAAGCACAGTAAGGGTTAAACAGCTGTATTTCAGCTATTCACTAAACATAAGTTTAAAAGTACAAGAGTAATGCTAACACTGGAAGATTAGGGCTATAGGCATGTCAAGAGGTCCCAACTCCACGAATCAACTTTACTACTACCTTATTCTGGACTTTTATTTATGTCACCTTCTTTGTTAGAGTGTTCACATTTCAGGGCATATGCATGCCCTTCATCAGGACCCTGATAAGAGAGCAAGCATATGTCCCAAAACTTTGTGAACAAAATAACAAAAAGATGTTTGACCATTTCTGAATGTCCTTTAAAGAATTTATTCCAGTGACAATATAAAAAGACAATCGTGGAATCCTAATCCCCATTTTTACAAATCTTGGGTTCAACTGAGCCCAGCACGAGGATCTCGATCCACAAAGCAATCGTAAAGCTAAGACGTCATCTTATTGCTCTTGTTAAGACATCTTAGCCTTATTACGACATTGAGGAACAAGGCTTTGTTCTTTCTCCAGCTTAATCTGTGCATATGGTTCATAAATCAGTGGGGGAATTATTCATTTGTCATTAAGAAATATTGACTGAGATCAATCTGAGTTTACAATATCTTTGTAGAAAGATCCTCTGGTTACCTGTATAGTAGTGATAGACTCATGCAGTCCCATGTACACATCCCAGGTGAAGACATCTTCAGGCAGGGCTCGCACAATGTCCAGCTGTTTGCTGGTCTCTTCCCTCAGGAACTTGGTGTTCATCTTCTGCCAGCGGTGTCTCTTCCACTCAGCCTGCTGCTCATCTATCACTCTGTGGCAAAATAAATTCCAGCAGTGATTATCTGTAAGTCTTGCTTTAAAAACTCTCAACTCACTCTGTGACAAGATCAATTTTAGCAGTAACTATCTGTAATTTTTACTTAAAGATCTCTTAAAATTACTCTGTTGCAAGATAAATTTCATTTCTGTCATAACCTGTCTGAAGCAAACTTGCTTGGGACTGTGAAAAATGTAGAGTTTTACAAAAAATCTCGATTAGCCCGATGTTACCAATGATAAAAGGTCATGGTATTTATTCGGACTCTAGAAAAAGTCCAGTTAAAAGCAAAATCAGGATTAGACAGATTCTAGTTTAGACAGATTCCCCTGTACAAAACTTTTGAACAGGGGCACAATTCAAGTGCTCGCGATAGGTGTTAGTTTTTCGTACATATGCCTCTTGTCCCCAACACACACACACTCACCTGACAGTTTCCCACACTTGTTTCAAGTTGTTCAGTTCATACCGACAGCTGCAAATTAAAATATCAAGGTCAAGACTGATCATCAAAAAGAGATCCCAAACTGGCTCCCACAGGAGATATTGCTTGTTTAAGATCAAGTGATATCTCCCAGGAGATATTGCCAAATTTGACATCATTTGTTTGTTGCAGCATGACATAACCATTTTCCCATCATTGTGATAGAATCATGGACATGCAGCAACATTGTTTTTGCTCATGGCAGAAAAAAAGTCAGTAAAAAATTTACATTTCTATTTATTTATGATATAGAACGATTTGGAATGAATGATAAATCAAATCTCACCCACGGGTCTCCTCATGTAAAAAATAATAACACTCGATGAAAATTTAAAACTCCTTGCCAAGCTTTGAAGTTTCAAACTTTTATTAACTCATGTTGAAATATTTTATATCAGACAACACTTGGGTGAGATTCTTTGTCATCGACTTTTCCCTAGGTAGTATATCCTTCCAAGCATAAGATAGTAAGAGACACATTTGTAGAGCAACTTGATAAGTACAGATATGCAATTACTTATCATACTTATAAATAGCTGAAAAAAATGTTAGTAGTTCAAATAATTATAGACATGCAGTTACTTCCTAGAATTATAAAGTAGTCCAGAAAATCTGTGTAATTCAGAAATTTCCCATATGCTGTGCCCATGAGAAAAATTTTGCATATAGTTAGAGCGAGAGATTGTGCAACCATATATATACTCACTGTGGCAAGACTTCAAAGTTGACCACTGATGTCTCGAGCAGCTGTTGCAGTTCTATCAAATCCTGTGCAACAAAATTAAAATCAAAACTCATGATAGGACAAAGAAATAATGTAACAAAACCAAGCAAGTCCAATATTCTTCCAAAGAATGTCTGTCAAAATGAACCTACATACTGAAGAATCTGGCTACATGGTAAGGGTTAACAAATAGACAGAGTGATCCATATCCCACGCCCCGTTCTCAGACCAAGTCAAACTTGTTTCCATGGAAACAATCAAAAGTAAAATTGTTTTCCAAAGTTTCAAAATAACAAAAAGTACCAGTTCACTACTTGCTTGATGTTTGTACAAAGTGTCATGATAATATATGGAACGTTTTTGAAGTTTTGCTCTGGAAACGAAACATGTTGGATGGGTGAAAGGAAGGAAGGAGCATGTTTTGATATCTCCCACAAACTTAGGGCAGGAGATAATTAACCAAACACCAGGCTTGTGTTTCCCAGAAGTCTCATAAGGTTAAGATCTCACATCCGCAATAGCTTAATATAAATCTTTTAACCAGAAACCAATTTGAATTACTTGATGACATTCATCTATAACTAGGTTGTCGTGACCAGGTCCATGTTCAGAAAAACCCTCATAAATTTAAGAGCTTGTATTTAATTTAAATTTACACACTAAGCCAAGGGGTTTCGGTTTACAGATACAAAATTGTTGTTAAGTGTGCATTTTTCAAAGAAAAACAGTTTTTTTGTTAGAAAGCTCACAGTTCACGATGGTTTGTATATTTTGTAAAACAAACCTATCAGCCGAGAAACATTGTTTATGAGATCAACAGTTTTGTGAAACAGTACCCTGAATCATGAAAAAGCTACACATATCCAATACTGTGAATCAAGATATAAAAGCCAAGTAATAGTTTGGTGCACATCCATCTGTGAATTGACTCAGTGATGTTGATTATGACCAACCTGTGCTTCATTTTCCAGTACAGTGAGTTTCTTGACATAGTTGTCAATGATGGTCCAGGCTTCCCCTAGATTGCAATCCTTCTTGTACACCTCAGACTTGTCTAGTTCTTCACTCAGCTCCAGCACGCGATGAGCAAATGCTTGAAGGTCCTGGTAAAATACATTAGTGTTAGATACAAATACACCAGTCTCAGATACAAGTACATTTGTCTTACATACAAATAGATCTGTTTTAGATACAATTACATCAATCTCAGATACAAATACATCTGTCATAGATATGAATAAAACAAAGATAACAGAGACATGATTAACTTGAATGCGTCCGAGTGTAGAGACCAATCTGTCAAAGAGGGATAAAGCGGTCGGAAGAAGGTGTCTGTTATCATGTTCTCCGCCCCCATTATGACTCACCCTTGTCGCTAAATAAAGTGCGTCTGTGAGGGCGAAGAAGCGGAATGGAGGGACTTCAAGTGAGTATCACCTTGGTAATTGATATAATGATCTACCGCAGTGCTTTCTTATATTAGTCTCTTTTAACATAACATTTAAGGCGTCCAATGTTTTATGATGTAAATGACTGCCTCAAACTCCAGGTAATTTAAATGTCAGATGCGCTCGTCTTCTGACTACCAACCTGCCACTTGATGGTCCTTGAAATGAGCCCTCCAAACTTCTAACGGTGCATCCATGACCAGGTGGATTGTAACGATGGCTCGCTCAGATAGACTCTGTTGTAGACATTCGGTGGGGTCTGCCATCATTCAAGATGGCAACAGAGATGGCTCGGAAATATAAGAAGCTGATTCGAGAATAACTAGTCGGCTTTTGTCTACAAGACCTTTCACAATTGCGAGAAGTACGGTCTCCCTGACGTTAGTGGTTTACAATGCTCGTGTCAGCCGTCTTACTTGGACGCAAATCAAATCATCCATGTCATGCAACATGCCTGCGGCCAGCACTGCTGCCTTTCTCAGATCGATTAAGAAACCACCTGTCCTGTCTCCATGACTGTGCAGAAAAACACAGAGATGACCTGTGTGTAGCTTCATGCAGAGTAGAAAATTTGGAAGGTTGATCGAAATACGGACCTTCGGAGTGAATCGTATCATCCATGTTTATCTGCTCTCATAATTTTTGTTGTTCAGACAAAGAAGCGTGGATAAAAACATTGTCTTCTGTGTTGTTTGTTAGAAACAGCAGCACAGTGTTTCACGGCAAGACTGTCTTTGTACTTCCTGTCCATACACGAAGCAAAACAGCACGACGATATTTAGAGAAAAGTTCGGGTGAAAGGTCTTTACATCTCATACAACAAAAAGAAGCTGAACAAATTGAACAACTCTTCTTCTTCATACATTCAGGACACCTGTCATGCAGGTCATGTATCAATAGGTTTTTTTGGGCAGTCACGACAAAAACCCATGACAAACAAATTACATGATAAATACAACAGCAACAACGAGAACATTCACACAAGGAATGCAACGTAAGAGAGAAAGAGAGAAGTTGTACCAATTGATAATATTTTGCTATTTTCAAACACATATTATATTCCTAAATATTCAGAGCATTATCCAAGACTTGCTACCAACCTGAGTGATCCTGGCAGACTCCTCCTGTATGCGTGGCCCAAGTCTCTGTTTGGCCAGGGACACCTTGGTCTTTAGGTTGTTCCACCTGCCTGGGGCGGCCGAGAAGAGCAGCTGAGTCTTCTCTGGCAAAACCTGGCCATACTTCCGCAGCAGCAGCACAGTACGGTGCATCGCCGTGAACTTGCCGTCCATCTCAGACTGCTGGGCGGACACCTGTAGCAGAACAACCCCACAGTCTCAGTATACAAGTATAGATTCGTCTATTGACGTCACACATTCCTAGTGTATAATAATGGTAATGCATTTAATCTTTAGAGTGCTGAATTGAGGTTAGTATAAATTTCAACTGTGACCACCTTGTGCTGATAAAAACCTATCATGTGGTAATTTGTTTAAAAGAGCTCCTATTGGAGCTCTTTTAAACAAATTATCACAGGACAGGTTTTAACAGAATACTCTACTCAATATGGAAAAAAACAATAACATAATGACACATGAAGTACAGCAGTTGCACAGTTATATATAGCTGTTATATATGTTGTAGTCTACTGACTCTTACATATAAATAACATTGACAAATCGGATAATTTTAAATTGTTTGTACGTGTTGATGGTGAAGAGCAGTTTCTTTAAATTATTATGAGTGAATAAGCTATAAAGATGACAACCGCCTTATTCTGAACAGTTGTCAGTGGTATCAAATTCTGTTTTGAAATACTGCACTTAACTTCATGAAAAAGCTGTCCTTCATAAATCAAGTTTGAATATAGTTTAGTCATTTATCATTAAACTTCTAAATGTCAATTTAATAAGTTAAGATTGTATGATTTTAATAAAAATTACTACCGGTACACATTTTCATCATAAACCAGAAAGTAATTACATCTATCATGAAAAGAATGACTTTAAGCCTATCCCTGATGCTGTTATGTGATGAGATGGACACATTCGCTGTGACAGCTTCATTTACAATTACACTTTACTGAAAAAAAGCAACCAATTTCAAATATTCCCTAAAAATAGAAAGAATTTAAAACATTAGTTGTGTTCTACTGCTTAATAACATTACTTCCAAAAAATAATTTGGTTTAAGCTTTCTATTGATGTGGAGTAAAATACTTTGTTTTCATTTAATTTGCAAAGGATTTCTGTACAAAGAATTTGATTGGATAATGATGATAATCATATAACTTTTTTTTATCAAATTAGTGACAGCAAATGTGTCCAAATTGGAATATAATGGAGAAATAGTCTGGGTTATTGATGATGTGTGTAACTAACCTCGTTAAAGAGCCTCATCATCTTCATGAAGCTGGCCGTGTCTCTCTCCTCTCCAGTGATGCTCTCAATCTCAGGCTCGATCCGCTTCAAGAAGGTGTCCAGTTTCTCAAGCATCTGAGTCACCTGAAAATATGTTAAAAATTGGTATTTGTAAACTAAACCTAGGAACTCAGTGTGTGTCAAGTTATGGCTTCGAGCTTATAACTTTATGTGGATTTTGTGAAACATAGATTAGATGTGTGAGGTCTTTGAAATAATTGAGATACTTTGAGAGTTGCTGCAGAAAGGTGAACACTTACCTGGTCTGAAAGGTACTTGGTGAAGGTCCACATCCACTTGCTGGCGTATGTGGTGAGAACCTGTTTGATGGGTTGAAGGTCGACCCGCAACCAGCCCACGTTGTGGTAGTTCTGTAGACTCAGTATCTCATCTCTAGCACTCTGTGCAAATTATAGTAACAGCAGTCTTAGCACTGAACACACAGTAGAGACACACTTCAAATATCAAGGAAACACTTGATATATCAAAGACAGACTCCACATATTAGGAACATACTTGACATATCAAAAACACATTTGACCTTTCATTTGACTTCCCACAACAAAGACACAATTGACATTTTACAAACACACTTCACATGTTAGGAAAACACATCATTTATGAAGAAACAAATCTTGCATATCTAAGAAATACACATATCAACAAAACACCTGATATTCTAGAAAATACCTCATATATATTGAAAACATCTCAAGGAAATACTTATCATACATATCAAGGAAACACATATTAAGAAAACACTTTACAAATCCTTGTGCCTGCTCAACTACAGTAGCTTACCTTGTAAATGTCTATTTCAGTGTCAAATTCATCCAGGGACGGTATGTTAAGGTTCTCCCCCTCTCTATTGCCTTTAGGTGTGAGGAATGTCCGCTCAGCGGTCCCCATCAGCCCAGCTGAGTCTATGCTACTCTTTGCAGATGATGCTCTGTAACAGTCGCAGTCACTTGAGTGCTAAGCCCAACAATTTCCCATTTAAATGTCCATCCTCTAATCTTAATCCTTAACCCTTGTTGTGTAGGACGCACAAATTTTCAGAATCGGTTGTCTACGCACGATGAAGAGTTTGTTTAAGCCAAACAATAACTCATTATTTAACTCAATGAGGCTTCTTGATCAAGCCGCTTGAGATACAGAGCGGTAATTAATGCATAACAAGGGTTAAAATGCTAAGCCCAACATATGTCCATTTCAGTGTTCAGAGTGCAAGTCTTTAAAAACCTATCATAATTTGTTTGAAAGAGCTCAAAAAAAAGCCCTTGAAAAATTACATTATTGGTTTTTGACATTACAAGAGAGTCAAGGTTTTAAGTTCTGCTGTAATCGATTCAGTTATTAACCCTTCAATGCTTAACTGACTGCAGAAAAGAAAATGACATAATCTTGACAGGCAAAACTCAGTTCAAGAAGATATTTATATTAATTAGAAAAAATTGCACCCACCTTGAATGTAGAGATGTCCTCTCGATTGCCTGATGTCGTATTTCTGACGTCAAGGGTCTGTTTGTATTTGTTCTCATTGCCATAGGTGACCTTGTACCACCGAGGAAATCTTCAAATGTTTGGTTGACATCTTGTAGCCAGAGGAAGTCATAGTCTCGGAACACTTCCAGTAGTTTCTAGACAAACATGGGCAAGTGATTAACTTTTTTTGTACCGAGTGCTGTTGCACAAAAAGCTGCATACGGTTGTAACTTCATGGCCGTGCAATGGTTTACAACACACTAGGCTACTGGGCTTGATGTAAACAGTGAATGTTTTAAAGGAAAAAACTTGATTTTCTTCGGAAAGCCAACAGTTTTTAATCATTTTGCATTTATAATCTAGACCTATTAGCCTAGTGACATATTTTATGAGATCCTTTTTTAATGACAGTTTTATTAAATGAAATGAAATGAGTGAGTAAGTTATGGTTTACTGTAATGTTTCAGTTACCTCACGGTAGCAAAGTTTATTACACAAAGAAAGCCTGCATCACCCGTGGAATTATGATGCAGCAAAACCACCAAAAGTGTTAATGTGTTGCTGCCATGCACTTTGTCCCTGCTGCATGTAGAAAAGTAATCTAATATAGAGAATGAATGAGTGAGTGAGTGAGTTAAGGATAAGCATCATTTTCAAAAAAATATTCAGTTATATAGCAGCAGCAAGGTGTACGAAAGGAGGAAAGCCAGCATCACCGAATGTGGTTATGTGATGCAATGAAACCTGCAAGTTTTCGCTGGTACCTGCAAACCAAGAGTGTTCTTATGTTACAGCATTGCAATTTGTTCTCACTGTATGTTGAAATGTTTCCAACACAGAAAATGACGCCGAGGCCCCTTGGCGGGATTCAAACCCCGGACATGTTGGACCGAAGTCTAGCACGCTAACCACTGCGCTATACCCCCATAAGAGAGAATGAAATCAAGTCCCTGGCAAATTGTGAACCAATAACCTTCTGGTCCATAGTAGTTAAGACTTAAAACTAGGCAGTAAATGTTCGTTTAGGGTTATGATATACTTACATCAAATCTCGACTTTCTTGTCCATAGAAGTCAGATTTAAAACTGTGTTTAGTCGACCTCCCTAACAGTTATATGCTAACATACCTTGCATTCATTACTGTTCTCCTCCACCATCTGGTTGATGTTACTCAGCAGATGTTTCACTTCCTCGTCCGCTGAGATGTAGTCCTCATAGCTCCCCTAAAATATTTTTGAAATTTGTGTCCTTAACATTTATACGACTACCTTGTATTTAAGAATTTAAATGGCTGATATACATCATGTTATCATACAAAATTGAACTCAAATGCAAAAGTTTGCAGTGAATCCTTCAAAAGGGGTAGGGTTAGAGGCAATGCATGATGCTTGGGGTCAGGAAATCGCCAAATTACTTCATCTCTCACACAGTAAGGGTTAATATAAACAAATTACAAAATTGATATGCACAAATTTGTCGAAATCTATGGAACCACAGAAAGTTTTTATCCTTGTTATTAAAGAAAACTAGTGAAGGTAACTGTGTAGTCTGACCTTGGGCCCGAGCATGGTGACGAGGATGCCACGAGCAAGAAACCCCTCCAGCCACCGCTGTACCAGCTCCTGTACACTGATCACTGAAGTGTTCTGATCCAGGGGAGGCCGGAAAGACACACGATTTTCAATCAATTCCAAACGAATCGTTAAGATCGGAATGATGATCAAGTCATCATTATCCTGAAACAAAAGCAGGTTTCAAGAAGTTAATGTTTTGGACAGGCAAAATAAATTCAATGTATTGAGTAAGTGTGTTACCATTTCCACTTGGGCAATATTACAGCCATCAACCACAAGTATAATTCCATATAACAAATTATTTTTAAGTGTTGATGTCAATTTCATTGCTCAACTTAAATAGGCCATTAAAAATCTTTCTTGTGGGAGGCTTTTAAAACATTATTACTGTGGGATAGGTTTTTAACAACACAAGGTAGTTACAACTTTGAACTAAAACCAATTCAGCACTACAAGGGTTACAATTTTACATTTGAGTATTTTTATTGCCAATTATTTTTTTTTAAAACCTTTATTAGCATGGGTCAGCTATAAATGGCTGTATAAAATTAAGGCAGAAATGTTGACACACTGACCTGAGCCATATTTGCCTGCACCAGTGTGTTCAGCATGGAGCGTAGACTGGTGAGAGTTGCCTGTTTGAGGCCATCCAAGATGATGGCGTCGATGTAGTCAATGTAGTCCTGCCAGGCGGGGGAAGCCTGACTTATCTGTACAGCCTGTAACACACAGAGAAGTCAGTCAGTTTGAGGGAGGAAGATGCAGGGACAAAAGAGAGAAGGGAAAATGGCAAGTAAGGCTTGATGGAAAGGGTTAAGTGCAAGCAAATGTAAAATACATTAGTTGTTGACATCAAATTGAGTTTACTTGTCATAAACTATTCACAAAGTCCATGGTTTAATAATTAAGGGTTCAAAAACAATATAATACACAAGGTAAATCTCTGAAAACTTTATTTACCAAGGTTTAATAGGGTTTCCGAAACACTGTTTTAATGTGAGTTAAAACACATGTAAACTCTTGCATTTTAGTTTAGAAATCCTCAGTACATTATGAAGTTTTATGCACAGTTAAAACAAGTAAAAAATTTCTGAAGACTCACCTCATAGGACAGCTGCACCAGTTGATGAATCCTGTTGCCAGATGGAATCACCAAGGACTCGTGATCTTCTGTCAGTTGTCTTTAAACATATGATAACACATTAACCTTTATAAATTAAAACATACCAGCATTGTTTTACCGGACTCTCATTAACCCTGATAGTGTTATTTTTGGTTTCAGTAATACTTAGTTAGAAACATACAGCATGTTATTTGATAATACTGACACAAGTATGTTAGTTTCTTTATTATTACGGACTAAGGTATTGTAAACCCTTAAAGTGCTGAATTGATTTCAGTATGACCTAGCTATAAACTGTGAATGGTATAAGATTTTGAGGTATGAAATAAGTTACTGATTGACCAAGGACCACAAACCTCTGTAACTCTAGCAGGTCTTCCATGGAGTAAGACATGAGAGCCTCCCTGGCCTTGAACACATCAAGCGTTCCAGTTGACCAGGAAATGGTGATCTCGGCAATCTCGTGACAGTTGGTCTGGACGATGTCCAGGTTCTGATGGACGTCCATACATACCAAGGACATCGCTGTCTCTATGAAGTCTGCAGACTCCTTCATCTTCCAGGTGTACTGCTGCAGGCCTTGTTCAAATAACTGAACAAATTCATAAAGTAAATTAGATATTAATTGCGAACTGTTAAAACAATGATCATAGCAAATACTTATTTAACCTGTAATGTGTGAATCGATTTAGTTTAATCTGTTGTTTGAGTGGCATTTAGAAATTGGAATGATAATAAATATGGATATTTGGATTTCAAGTTCTGGGTTGTTTAGCAGCGACGTTACTCAGTATTATAATCTGTATCGAAAGGTCACTATACAGCAACCAAGAACTTATAATCCAACTATCCACATTTATTGTGAAGTCCAATCTGTTTTAAACAAATTGTCACCTGTTTTAAAAGTACAAGGTGGTTATAGTTAAAGTCTCAAAAAACAAATCAGTGATTTAAGGATTAATACAAACAAATTCACAACAAATCACGAATAATAATTTGTGCATGCAGATAAACCTACTTTCACACATAACCAGATAGATGTAACTGACATACAGTTGAATGTACAGTGTATGTGCAGATGAAATTATACCATGGACAGAATGTCAACAAGAAAACATCAAGACAATACTGCTCTGTCTTACTGTATCTATCTTGTCTAACTTCCTCTCAAACAGGGGCTTTTCAAATGTCCCAATAGTTCTCATGATGGTATTGTACTTGGACACGATTGTCTCGAGTCGGGTCGCCGTTACACTTAGCTCAAACGAGTTGGTGTTTCGGATGAGTTCTTTAGCAGCACTAGGCAGTCGGATATAGAAAGGTTCGTTGGCCATGTAGTGGATCTCCCGCAGTAGGAGTAGTAGTTGGGGGTCAAGGTTCACGTGAACCACCTGAGGACGTGCATCGATGTCTTCGTCATACTCCTCTGCAATCTGGAACAGCAAATGTGCTTGATAAAAATCAATAGACTAAGTAAGGGACTGTTTATAATTTATTGTTTTGGGAAAAAGGAATTTTTCTCAAACGAGTTACAAAATCCGGGACTCCAAATACATTGTGTATATTTATGTCCCTTGTCCCACCACCAACTCATAAAGAAAATCTATACATAATAGATGTGTACAAAGTTGCCAATCTCATTTTCTTCTCTGAGCAAAATTGCTGACATTGCTTTTTATCCTCATTATTTTGAAAAGTGTACAGTTTAAAACAATTTCTAATAGTTTAATTGGCATTAGAAAACGGAACCTATTGGCCCAGAGAAACGGGTTGAGGTTGTAGATTTATGATCACACCCTGCAAAGTAGTTGCCTACCAGTAGTGGTTGTTTGAGTCGAAGCGTCAGCTCTGATGTTATGTTGTTCTGCCACTCTGTCACCAGTTTTGTTTCATACCTTAAGAAAAACATAAAGTAAAATAAATTACTATTGCGCACATTAAACACTTAAACATTGCATTCTTGTAAGAAAATAATATATCTTTTTCTAATTAAATATTGTTACTAATAAAACCAAATTATGTCACTGATTTATAAAAAAGAAAGCCTGATTATATTGCAATAAATAACACGGGTCCAGTAAAATAATTTGTAATGTCATATGATATTTTTTTGCTCCTAGTCATGAAGTAGATTAAAAATTAAAGTATAAGTACATAAAAACTCTTAGAAGATCATTAGTTGATGCTTTAACCCTAAAAGCGGTAAGCGGTAACAGGGATTAACCTCAACGTATATATTTAGGAGTCCCTTGGACTCGCAACTTATACCAGGCTATAATTTGGGGGTCCCATTCCAGCACAAATTCTTTGAAGTATTTTCCAATTTCTAATATATATTTTTTGGTACTGTGTAAATGTCCATGGGATCCGTATTTGCAAATGGTGTCAATGTAATGGTTGACGAAATTGACAGATCTAAATGCCAACAAAAACACTAATTTTTTGTTGCGTCCCCTCGGGCACAAATGTAAATATGTTTTGTGTCCTTTGTCAAATTTTATGTGTATAGGACGCAGGATTTTGTGTCTGGTAAGGAGATTCCTCACTTGCAATAAAGAACAATAACGAGTCTGTAAATTTCATTACTGGAGTGGGTGGGAACAATAATTTTGTCCCCTTCCTCGTCATAAAAATTATTCATCACTCTCACATTGACTGTCATAATTTTTCACGACACATCAAAACTTATTATTTCATTGCACCCTCCACCTACCTTAACTACTTGATTCATTCACCGGAAATAACCAAAACACCTCCCTTTTTGTCATCCCGTAAATTTTTATTCTAAAGGTTGTCATAGTTTTCCCAGAACTTCTCTCCAATTTTCACCGACCCACCCCACCTTGTAATTAATTATCAATTCCAAAGCCTTAAAGGAGACTGTACATCATATGTTATACTTAGTATCACTCTTTCTGTATGGGTTAGAATCTGTCCCTTTTTTGTAGTTAAGTAGGCTTTGAACCCACACTCACACCCAAATCATAAGATATCTAACACTTTAACCATTCAACCACCAGAGCTTTGCTTTAAAACAAAGTCCAACAATTGATAGTTAAGGTGAATTCAGTACTGCTTTGATAGAAGATTCTGGTGTGGTACTCACGCCTCCAGTTCCTGCATACAGTCGTGGTATGTGTCTTTCATTTGCCAGCCACAATCGCCCTCCAGAGAGTGAGGACTGACATGGCGTAGCTTCTCCCATGGTATCTGTAACACAGACAAACTAATGAACATGGGACCTGATTGAACTCATGCCTCAACTCTTAACCCTTGCCGTGCAGCTCCCGGAAATATCCGGGTCAGGCTGTTAGCCGTACCCGGATATTTCCCGGGAACTGCATGGAAAAAACAGGCGGTGATGTTGAGTGAGGCACTAATTAGGATAGTTGAAACCTTTAAACATTCCGGGACACGCCACTCACTTTCTAAAATTATGCCGCACAGTAAGGGTTAAAGTGCCAAGCCCAAATTTGAAACTTTTCCTTTAACTGAAAAGAAGTTGACCTACTACAGTAAGGAACTTTATCTATAAATAAATTTTTATAGTAAAATTGTAATTTATACTTACGAATCTATCATACAAAATGCCTAATTGCTATTCCTACGGTAGCATGAGAACTGAAGGTACTAACTAACAAAGT
>JAULCD010185329.1:0-10760 GCA_032361085.1 Calliostoma canaliculatum
ATGATTAACATATTATTATATATATTATTAATATATTATTAAGTATATTATTAATATATTATTAAGTATATTATTAATATATAATTAAGTATATTATTAATATATGATTAATATATTATATATTATTAATAGATGTTAAACATGGAAGAAATAGCAATTAGTCATTAAGTTATACTGAGTCAAATTAAAATGTAAACATGTTAACCAGTTATCAATGTGGCCACTTATCGTGTATTTGAATGGTAATGACCACGTATAGACTTTTGTCCAAAATCATGCACACAACACTATAGTGCCCACAATGTTTTTTTGTATGTGCAGTAATATTGCATGTCTCTTCAACCATATTTGTTAGCAATCATTTGACAAAACCAACCGAACAACACAAATTTTTGACGGCGATATCGATACAAAATAAACTGCTTAGCGTCTAGCACGACGGCCATACTGCGGACCAATTCTGACTTAATTACACAGACGTCAACGTCAGGTGTGGGCACAGCAACACTTATGATGGAATCATGTCTTCGATTTGCTTAGTGTAGGACAAGAGTGTGGAGGCGCCGTCATAAACGTTACACCTTGTGTTGTGCACAGGACGTTGACCGTGTTGTCATGTGTGGAGTGCTTTTTATGACAATGCAAGTTCTAGAATTTTTATCATCCGTGGCAACCTCAACGCTGGTTACTGCGACCAGGTACTGGCACCAGAACGTTTGCCATTTCTGGTGGCACATGGCACATTTCTGGTGGCACATGGCACATTTCTGGTGGCACATGCCCAGGTTTAGTCTTCCAACACGACAACTCCAGACCCTACACAGCCATTTTGACAAGCATTTGCCTTCAGATTGCGAGAGTCAACGTAATGGACTCGCCGTCAAGGTATCCCAACATCAATGCCATCGAATACGTCTAGAGGGCTCTTAGCAAAAGTCTGCACATTCTCCAGAAGCAACCACAACATCTTCAAATATTGATATCATTTTGCAGGAATCATTGCGTCGTTTTCTCAATCATGTGTTCACAAACATCATACAGTCCATGAAGAGGTGTTGTACGGCAGTTGTCAGCGCACATTGTGGTTATGCACGCGACCGAACTTGGGTGACCTCAGATTGTTGTGCTTGGAATTCACGATTGAACTGATGGTGTTATTGCCGAATACTGTTGGTACTTGGGACCAATTATAGTCACCTCTGTTAATCAAATTTCCTCTATGGACAATAATGATTACATGTTATAATCTATGGAATTTCGTAGAAAAAGTGAAAATTTTAATTTAACTGAGCACATGTTGCAAAGCAGATGTTATTTAACCCCTGCAGTTGATACGTCCTGGAACACGTACATTGTTTAATTCAGTATGTGCTGTTGTTTTCTTTTATAAATGTTACAAACCATAAATCTGAAAATACCTGATTACTGTCAGTAAAATATTATTACAAATAAAACATAATCACACAACTGTCTCTGTTCAGTGACGAATATAAATAGAATGTAGCCATAAAAACACATTTGACAATTCTGGGGAAGAAAAACTCCGTTTGTTTTGTTTTGATGTGAAGATGTGCGAGTTTGTTTTAGAAGGCTAATGTACAGCTAAGGTATTGATACTTTCACATTCATGCTTTCTTTACAAAAAACAATTAAATGTAGGTGAAGATATATTAGTTTTCCATGTCCTCATAAAATATGACAATAATTGCAAATACAGATTGTTCCTATCGCATCATGTATTGCCACACTCGTGTACATAAGATGAGTAATATCTAAGACTGCAAAACCGCGTTAAAGTGATTCCTCTTGTGAAGTATGTATTTAAAAAACATATTAGTACATTGGTACTGCGTTACATTTTACTGTTTTACACATTGTTGTCAAACTTACCACAAAATACAATTAATTTACTTGTAATCAATTATAGTTATTATTTGCAAACTATTTATCGTGAAACATTCAATTAAAACGTTATAATGTATTGGATTCTACACATTAATAAACGTTAAAAATTATTCAGCGGTTTTCTTCTGATTTGATAAGATTTCCTATGGAAATCTCATGAAACCAATATGAAGCGCTAAATAATTTCTATACATGTTTTCGACGGATACATTTTATTTGATACTTATTTTCCCTGACACGAATTATCAATAGGACAACAAATCAATACACGAAAACTGGACGCAAATCTATACTAAGTAATGTAAGACATCAATCTTCAGATATCTACTGGTACGTCGATCTTCTACTGAAAAACTAGTCCTTAATCGATAGTTAGCCGCCATGGCAGTAATAGTAGAGTGAATAACGTTATTAAACCCAACAACTTGTTATCACAGGGCGCTGTGACGCCAGATAAAATCTTCCATACCATACATCTTGCTTTGATGTCATAATTAACAAGTCAAGTGTAGAACTAATCGTTCGAAGCCTTGATCAGCATTAAGAGGGATATTTATTGGCCATAATCTTCATTGGACCAATTAGGATGGTTTACAAATGCAAAAAGTGTCGTAAAGTGTGCATTTTCCAAAATAAATTGTTTTTGTTTGGAGAGTGCACAGTCTATGACGACTTTGACAGTTTATTACAAAAGCCAAAACATTCTACAAATCAAAGCCAAAAATCATTAATTTTGTTTTATTAAGAACATGCACAGCCTACAAACTATTAAGCATTTGACTTTAGCTACCAATAGTACTTACAAATGTTGAAATACCCGTAAAGTATGTACCTTTCAAGAAAAATCATTTTGTTGTTCTTTGGAAGGTGCGCAGTTGACAAAGATTGTTCCATGTTCACGCCAAACTGTTTGGACCAGTGCTTTATTTTAGGTCCATTCATAACACTGTTAATATATCATACTCAATTGTTATCATTTAAATAATGAAAAGCAAACAAGCCTTAAATTGGAAAATCTACAGTTTACAACAGTTTTGGCTTTGTGAATCAAAGCCTTTCGTCTAGTGCTTTTATCAAACTGTAACCACAAGACAGCTGAGAAATCAAGTTCAGACATTATAATCCCAAATTTGATTTTAAAGTGCACGTTCCAAAAATTTTTTTTTTACAAATGCCATAAATCGTCGTAAACCCTGACCTTTCCAAAAGAAAACAAGTTTTCCTTTGTAAAGGCAAGGGTTTACGACGTTTAATGACATTTGTAAATGAAACCCTTTAGTCCAGTGATCGTATCGAGGTATAACCATTAGACCGTGCATACATCCAATCCGAGAGATTATAAGTAAAGATAGGATGGCTGAACTCTGAAAGAACCATCTCATCATGTGGTTGTTACACAGTTCAATGGGTAAGTATGATATAGTTTCCTCTCTCCTGAAAATTATTTGGTATGGTTATAAATTTTATACCCTTGAGCCCTTTTATTTCGATTTGTTAAGGTTGGTTGCGGTGAATGTTTACATGTATGCCTATTTTATGTTTCGTTCTATCATTTTACAAATTAAATTCAGATTGATGAAGTAATTCCATAACAAATGTTGTGTTTTTAAATTGAAGTAGATAGGATGTGTAGACATTTTCATTGAATTCATTGCTTTTATAGACAGTAAAGTGTCTGCATTATGTTGCAAAGACTTGTTTAATGGTAATGTGAAGTTCAATATATTTGCTCTTCCTTCAGGAGATTTTGACGTTAAGTGTTCGCCATAAACACTAAACTTTTGAATGAGTTTGATCTACAATAATATTTTGATTACATTTGGAAACCAAACTGTAACATTTTATTTGCTATTTTAAAATGGTCTGATGATAATTAGTGCTGCATACCAAGGCCGAAATTACATTTTGTGTCATTTCAAACAGATTTAAAAAGTTATTGTAAATTGACAAATATGTTGTATAATAGACTGTATATAACGTGGTTCATTTCTGAATGTGAATTTGTTAGTATTTATTGTGGTGGTGGTGGAAATTGCATAGATCTAACCTGTTGGGTAGATGAACAGTTTTGGACTTGAGTATTGTAACTGTCCGAACACTTCTTAACTATGTTTCAACCAAATAACACTGGGTTGATGTTATTTACAAATACCAATACTATTGCAAACTATTTACTTTCACAGAAACGCGAATTGTTTTGGAACGCAATTAGTTGACATCTATAGAAACGTTAACACTAATTATTGACATTTTCTCACATGGCATATTTATTCAAAACGTCAACTAAGTCTATTTGTTAAGGATTTTTGCATGTTATTAATGTTATTGATTGTCGTAGGAAAACCATTTCAAGTATTAACTGTCAGCTTGCAAGACGATATAATTAATTATAACATGTTTTCCAAGCTCTTGAGTTTCGCGGAGTGCTCGCCTCATCATGCCTTAATCTAACTAACGCCTATTGTCAGCTTGAAAACTTTCCGTATTGAATTATGTCATATCTTTAAAACTCTAAAATTTCACAGAATACTCGCCTGGTAATACCTTATTCAAACAAACGTCTAAAGAGCATGTTAAGTTTTCGCGACATACACAACTCATCACTCGGTTTACTATTAATTAAAAGGATTTGATACAAGATAATTTTGATAGCCCGTGCAAAGCTATGATTTCCCAAATATGATTTATCTTTCAAGAAACTCATGTAATCAGGTTATGTCGCCCACAGGGTAATCCATATCCCGATACTCATATCTTTCAGGGCCTTCTAACATACCACACAAACATTCAACTGATGTTCCAGAACTAAGAATAATACTATTATCTAATACACCTGACCGGTAGTGTGTACATTAGCGGAAGGGTTCTCTGGGTTCAAGAAAGGAGTATATAACCTCCACGAGTTCATAACCTAGTCTGTCAGCAGGTTTTGCCACCATGTTTATTCTGGTGTCGTGTGTTTTGGACTTGTCCAGGGGGACGTTTCACAAAGTTTAGTAACGTTATGGCCCCCGTTTTACAAAGACGTCATAACTTTATGACGTCGTAAACTATGTCAATGGGTTCATGGGTTTGGTCTACAAATGAAAAAAAATCGTAGTAAATTGAGCACTTTCCAAAGAAAAACAACGATGTTTTTGCATTGCAAAGATTTTAACTCATGTTTATATCCTATTTTACATTGGGCCTAATGCATGTTATGTTTGGCATTTATTTTACTTTTGAATGCGCTTTTTGCAAAACGAATGATATGCTTAAACCAAATCTTTGTCTCCGTGTGTGTTTAGCCTTTGCAAAAAAAACCATACCCTTACCGTGTTTTAGTGAAACAGCACCTTGTAGAAATTAGTGTTGTCTTGGTTTAAGTAAGGTGTATACAACGTTAAGTAGTATGTCAGCTATAATCTACTCGCGAGTTCTGACCATCATATTACTTCTGGTGTTATTTGTTGGTTGAATCTGACCAGTATAATTTCCTATGCTGACCACCGACCTCCGTGTCAGGCAAAACTAGATAGGGCTTGCTAGTTATTGATACCACTTAATTGCCAACACTGGCCTGACTGAAGTTTGAATGGGCAACTGTTGGGGGATGATAGTCCCATTAATCAGTTATTTGACTATCGCTGTACACCTTCATTGTGCTTCTTACTGACGGGGAGTGACGGACAGAGCAGCTATAGACCAGAGGGAACAAGCCAGCAACCTTCTGAACTCCATTCCATCGATATCCGCAAATCGGTAAATTTAACAATCGGTGCTTTGAAAGCACAAGGGACTAAATGGGTTCCAGGGTTGGGGTGAAAGAGTCGTCTGTAGGAAAAGGTCTTCCCAACAGTCTGCAGGTTATCAGAAGAAATCAGGAGACGGAGAGCACTTCCAACAGACTGAAGGCTATCAGGGAAAATCAGAATAGAATAGTCATCAGCTTATGAAAGGAAGTGAGAATAGCTCTTCTCGATGTTCTGTCTTTACATTGTCCCGCAGTTTATCAACAGAAGAAGGCAAAGTTCTCTTGTTAATGGTCTGAAGCTTATCAGGACAACTCTTCCCAATGGCTTGCATCTTAATCAAGAGGAGAAAACGGTGTATTTCCAAAAAGTGCACAGCTTATCAGAAGTAGGACTAGTATTATTTAATGACCTACAGATCATCATGAGAAGGAACAAGAACGCTTTCCATTGTGTGTTGTTTTGCAAAGCCGTCGTAAATGTACGACGTCGCAAACTATATCACTGAGCGAAATGTTTGGGTTTACATATACCAAACGTCGTTATTAACTGTGCACTTTACAAAGATTTGTTTTTATTCTTTGTAAAGTAAACACTTGACAATGATTCTGTTGGTATTTGTAATGACATGGTTAACGACATTGTAAGTGCACAACAGATTTGTTAAACGGAACCCAAGTCCATAGCGTGTAAGGAAATGGGTGTTAATACGATACTAGAGACATATAGTTTCTTTCAAAACTATTCAGGGCCCCGTTCCTCAAAGCGATTTTAGGCTAAGTTGATCGTAAGTGGTTTTTTAAACATCGTGTGGAGTTGTTTCTTATCATAGTCTTACGAGTGTCTTAGCGCAGATATCGATTTGGAACCGGTGCCGAATAGCACCGGTCCCAAAGCGATCACTACGCTACGACAGTCGTAAGCCAAAGTTATATTTAAGACATACAATCAACTTAGCCTTAGATCGCTTTGAGGAACAGGCCCCAGGTTATCACGTATTGGGAGAACTTCAACTCGTTCAACTGTACGCAATGAAACGTTAGGCAATATAAAGGGTTGTTATCAATATTCTGCAAGTTGCCATTTTCCTACTAATTCTTAGATATTCATTTTAAATCTTAAATGCAATTGAATAAAGTCAAACATATGCATGGCTTTTAAAATCAAAATTTGGCTTTGCTCTGCGTGACTGAAAGTCCATTCAAATCAAAGTAAAACTACACAAGTTTTTTTGTTAAAGTACACACTTGTGAGTGCAAAACGTTTTAACCGTTATTTTTAGTTATTTTAATTTGTAACGTCTGCACTTTAAGAACCGTTTCCAGAGTTCATAAGTGTGAAAGAACGACACGCGAAACATATACGAAAGGCAACACATACTATATAAACGCGGTTTTCTAAGCAGACAATGAAACTTATAGTGAAGGCAGTATATAAAATAATTTAAAGCTAATACATTCAATACGAACAATACTATTTGTTATTCAAAATACAACCAGAAAAATCAGAGATTAAGTGTGGTAACTGATGTATTATTAAAATATTGTTTTGCTTTATGACTTTTCTTCGACCTTCAACAAGGGAAAAGTCAACCATCTGTTTAATCTTGCAAACAAATCAATTTTTGACGAGCTTCGTGTAAAATACAAAACTATCTATTTGAGACAAGAGTCAATTATAAACAAGCCTTGGGTATGGTTATTTTAGTCCCGACAGAGTTGATAAAGGTTAGAGAAATATGCAGACTCAGTCCCTGAAGACGTTGTAATCTGTACTAGTCGTCGTCGCGCATGCGCTGGTGGTATATCCACGTATTTGGGAGTACAGTATAATTAACCAGACTAAAACCACAGTGGAGTCAGTGGTACCTAACTCGTGATCACGTGCTAACCTCTCGAATCAATCTTAATTAAAATCGGCGACGATTTACCAACATCCAACAGTAACAAGACCATATCATTGTGAATTAGAGATGAAGTTAGTCTGCAATACCGGTGTTGGTAGAACCGGAGCAAATGTTGAATATTGATATGACACTACCACATACCCCACTGATAAAACAGGTTTAGTTTAAGTAAGCACAACACTAGAAAAAAATGTATAGAAATTATTCAGCGGTTTTCCATTGGTTTAATGAGATTTCCTACGGAAATCTCATCAAACCAAGGTAAACCGCTGAATAATTTCTATACATTTTTTTCCAGTATAAATCGTTGTAAACGTGGTTTTTCTTTGGTAAGTGCAGAGTTTACAGCAACTTCGGCATATGCAAACTGAACATTTTAGCAAGGTGACCCACTATGGTTTCTGAGGTTTGGCCTGTTGCCAAGGCAGTCTGGTGCCGTCCCCCGCTTGGTCACTCTCTCTGGCCGGACATTTCGATAGGGTCGCATGGCAATCAGAAAGCGTAAATCTCTTTTCGATTACCACTGATAAATTACAGAGCGTCTGGAATAGGGGATTTACATACGTGCCAAATCAACTGCCGTGACTTTCCAACCAAACAGATAATAGTCAATTATATGCTCGATTATTTGATAAACTGGGATAATTTCTGGATTGATTCCCACATTTAGCCCGGGTGGAAATAGCTTGGGAAAGTAGATTAATTTGGTGGGAGCATATGAAGTTACTTTCACATTTCTTTTTCAATCTAAATTGAACAAACAATTTTGTGTAATTGGAATTGATTATTTACGTGGAAGCTGAAACAAAACATAATTTTATATTAATATTGTGTCTAGACCTTTAGTTGTTTTGTGTCCTAAAACAAATATATAGCACTAAATGATGTGAGTATAATGTGTCAACATGAAAGTGTGTCACATTGCAGCTTAAAAACTCTCACGACATCGACAATACTAGTTGTAGATTATTCACTGTAAACAAACAAACCAAAAATAAACAACTCCCCCAAATTCGTTGTTATGATTGCACAGTCGAAAACAAATGATTTTGATACAGTTTAAAACATTTTTTGCGTTTTTAAACTGAACATTTAGGAATGCCTTATAAAGACATCGACAAAAATTTAGCTGATTCATTAAGACTTTTTAAGCGCAGTAGATTACAATAGAAAATATATCTGCAACCACCTTATGTTGTTACAAATCTATCCTATTACGGGTTTTAAACGAGTTTTGTTATTTCACCGGGGGGCTCATTTGAAAAATACCACTTCAGGGTAATCATTCAACTAAACAAGGAGGAGGGCATTTAATTTGCTATTATAAAAGTAACATTTTAAATTAAAATATCGAGGTCAGCAATTGATATCACATATAACTACATGACACGTCTTTAACATAGGACCTCACATATAACTACATAAAAAAGTCCTTAACAGATGATATCACCTATAACTACAACAGACTTAAAAGGAGATACCGATATTGACAAGTCAACATGTGCATTGAAGATATCGAGGTCAACATATGCTACTGCTTCTGTTATAAGGGTTAAAGTTGGTATCACTGTTTTTTGTGTCTTTTCCCCAGCTTATTAACCGATATTCCGACCATATCCTTCATCTGCTGAGAAGTGTGAATGACGATGTTGGCAGTTTCCGTTTCCTTAATCCCAGCGACTATATCCCACGATTTGCTCAAAAGAACAAGGTATGTGACCAGAGAAACCATTCTGGGCCCCGTTCCTCAAGGCGATCTTAGGCTAAGTTGATCGTAAGTGATTTTTGAAACAATGTCCTGTGGAGTTGTTTCTTATCACAGGCTTACGACTGTCGTAGGGCAGGGATCGAATGGCACTGGTTCCAAAGCGATCTCTGCTCTACGATAGTTGTAAGCCAATGTTTTATTTTAGCACTTACGATCAACTTAGCCTAAGATCGCTTTGCGGAACAGGGCCTGATCATTTAAGAGACTATTATAAGTTGTTAGGTATAATTCAGGGCTCCGGTCCTCAAAGCGATATTAGGCTAAGTTCATTAAATATAATATTGGCTTACAACTGTCGTAGCACAGAGATTACTTTGGAACCGGTGTCATTTGACACGGGTTCCACAGCGACCCTTGCGCTTTGACAGTTGCAAGTCTGTCATAAGAAACAACTCCACGGGGTGTTGTTTCAAAACACACTTACGATCATCTTACAAAGGAGTTGGAAATAATGTTGAGTGACTGAGGTATGGCTTAACGCTGTTTCTAAGGAGAAAATGTTGAATAAATATTTAATGTGTTTTAGAGTTTGGATAGCAAATACTAAAAATCGGTGGACAGTGTGCACTTTGTGAAGACCAAAAAAGCGACAAGTCATGTAGTAAGGACTAACAGGCTCAAAGTTTTACTTTAGAAATAAAATACCGGCTATTTTAAAAATACATTCATCTTGCTTAGTTAAGACAATATTTTGGTCATTTTGCTCCTTTACCTGGGAGCCGTTGCACAAAGCGATCTTAATTGTAAGTGATTTTTGAAACAATGTCCTGTGAAATGGTTTTTATCAAAGGTTACCGACTGTCGTAGCGCAGAAATCGTTTCGGCATTAGGCACCGGTTCCAAGCGAGTTTTGCGCTACAACAGTCGTTATAATTTAGCATTTACGATTAACTTTACCTTTGATCCCAGTTATAACGTTTGTCAAAGTGTACGAGGCGACTTGAACAGAGTCACTTGTTTTTGTGCATACTACGTATTAATTGAGAACAACAGTAAATAAAACTAAAACTATGGTGTTTAACATATTTTTTTTCGGAAAGTTACCTTGACTTTGATATGAAGATCGTAGATAGTAGGTTTATTCTTCTCGTCGTCTAACTGAATCCTAATCAAAGTTTATGTAAATACATGGATGAAACGACCTCTAATGTTTAAGAAACACACGCATAGCCACATTCACAGGAGACGTGTGTCTGATATTAATGCTTTCTCTAGAGTCTAAAGTTTTTACATTTTATCTTATAGAATTATAATAGTTATTTTAGTTCCATAATATTAATTTAAGTGCCATATTATTTAAGATGCCTTTTTAGTTTTAAGGATAACATTTTGTAAGATTTGGTATTAAAAAACAATATTTCACTTTGCCTCTTAATAACAAACTAGAGAGAGATAAAATAACAATTACTTTAATTAAACACTAATACGTTGTGTCTGGCATAAATGCAAA
>JAULCD010185440.1:0-10759 GCA_032361085.1 Calliostoma canaliculatum
ATCTGGCACCCATTGAACATCGTTGGGATGCCTTGGGAAAAGATGTTCAAGCTAACCATCCACTTTCTGTTAACATCAAGCAACTGTTAGGATTTCTTCATTAGGAATGGCAAACAATTCCACAAACAACACTGCAGCAGCTTGTCCGATCTATGCGCAGAAGATGTAAGGACTGTATTGCTTCCAGGGGTGGGAATACTCGATATTGAAGGAACAGGATTATCCTGAACTGTAGTGTGTGACTTTTGATTTATAGGGTACCTGCGATCGCATTGTTTTACTCTAGTCAGCTGTATGCCAGCGTTTCCTTCGACAATGAAATGAAATGATGAAATACTTATCTTTCCCAGTCAGTGTTGTCCCTGTGTCAACGATTTATTTTTCGAGTGATTTCGATAACTTATTCAGTTGTTCTTTAACTTCTTTTGAGTAGTATACATTTTCTATACAGTGAAAGCACCAGATCAACCTATTCGTATTTCATAGATGAGCCCCCATGTATACTACGACGTTTATTTCGTGCGAAGTAGTTTCCAAACTGGTTCAAGAGCAGCGATAACGGGTTGAGTTTAAAGAAATGTTTGTTTGATGTGTTTTTAATTTATCTTGTGGAAAGATTTAATTATTGTCGTTTTTTGCATTTTGACCTAATTTAATTTTTATTGATATCATATTGCACACACTTGAAGTACTTGTCATTTCGAGTAAGATATGTCACAGTATGTGTTCCTGATAACATCCATGGGTGGCGTTTGGCAACGACGTCGCACATTTACGACGTTCTCATGTCGAGCGCTTACGTGCCATGTCACTTAACAACTCGTTCCAGTTTTAAAAAGCCTGAATTCGTTGTAAACTGTACACTTTTCAACAAATTCTTAATGGGGTTGAGATTTAGTAAATACGCTGCCTTCCGTCCATAAATGATACAATATGACTCGTCTGAAAAGATAAGCATACGGTAGAAATGTGGTGGTTGGTGTGCATACTGATGTGCTAATTAACGCCTTAATCGGCGGACGTCAACAGGTTAACTTAACTCGTCATAAGCGGTGAATGACTGTCAATAGGTAGATCCTTCTTACAATCGTGGTTGCTGCTGCTATTGTTATTGAAGAAATCTCAGTGGTGCGCCCATCACATCTGCCGATCTTGTCTGGTCGCCCAGATCAGGGGCAGTCAGCAACACTCCTAGTCAGTTGGTGGCCACTCACAACACGGACTATTGTTGACTGATTAACATTGAGGTGCCGAAAACAACATCTGTGAAATGTCTGAGTCTCAGAGCGTGTTACCGTTGGTGCAGATGTAGTCGTGGCATTTTGTAAACCAGGTACTGAGCTCCCCATACCCGTGCATTAAACGAGAAAGACCTCACATAGTGCACGTGTTGGTTTCTGTTGTCAGGATTATGTTGCTGTGTTTTAACAAACGAGAAATGCTTTTTACGACTTTTTTTGATTCCGGAAACATGTCGGGGATTCGATCTCAAAGAACTGATTCTGAACATGTCGGGAACATTTAATTCCAACATGTATTGCATCATTATTTCTTCTGACTCATTTAACAAAAATATTTTCTAAAAATAATAAGTAAATGAGGAAAGCTTAATGTTACTAAAATAAGTTTTATTGTAGTATTTGGTGAGGCTACATTTGTTAATTAAGCCTCAGAGTTTAGTAGGACTTAAAACTGTCACTTTCAGGGCTGTTGAAAATCTATCCCGTGATAATGGTTTAAAAGAGCTAAAAAAACCTCTTTTAAAACATTATCACAGGTTTTCAACTGCCTAATTGGACTCGAATTTGGACATTGAAACAGATAAATGCTTAGTCTAGCACTCTAAGTATTAAACAGACCAGATGAAACATCAAAAATAGTTTTATGGTTTACCTCATTTTAACTTGTTTCTTGTACCCATTACCATTGCTATTTTAGTTATATTTAAATCATCAACTTTCATCGCGTATTTTATTTCTTCTAAAAACTGCTGTTCGTCAAGTGTTTGTTTACTCTCTCATCAATAATTACTAGTAAACAATTAATACAAGTTTTTTTGTCATTTGTAATGATCCTTCACAATATGCTTTATAAAAACATATCTGTGTTATGGACATGTTCTATCCAACACAACACAGACACTGTCAATAACAGAAATAAAGGGATCTTATAAAAGGAACGCACTGGTCTCATAAAACCTAGCTTTGTGTTGGTCCAATAACATGTTACCAAGAATGCTCAGGGAATAGATCAGCAATACAAAATGGCATCTGTGTGTATAGAAAATGAGATATTAATACTAAAGCTTGGTTCCGCGTTTCACGAACTTGTCCTAACATTATGAGCCCATAGTTACAACGACTTAATACACACTGGGCCTAGGGGTTAGGTTTACAAATACACAAACCGTTGCCAACTGTGCACCTGCAAAGGAAAAACTTGGGTTTTTTTCTTGGCAAGTACACAGTTGACAACGATTTGGGGTATTGGTAAGCAACACATACGGTTTTGTGAATCGGCACCTCAGTGTTTACAAAGATTGTGGGAGTCATCACATGGGAAAACTTCATCTGTTGATGAGTGTGTAAACATAATCCAGATCTCGTTCTGTACTTGCTGTGTAAATCCAACCTATGCTCCACGTGAAAACATAGAAATACAAAAGAAATATTCCATCACGTACTTAACAAAATGCAAATATATTTCAAAACTAATTTTTAAAAACATATTATTTTATTGGTGGTTTGTAATCTTGTAAACGTGTGCTAAACAATAAATTGTCAGTCAGATGATTGCATTTTGTAGATTTTCAAATGTTATTACATTCCTTGCTTTTAGTAGTTTGTTGTATTACAACGGTTGCCTAAATTCAACAACCTCATACAAAAACATATACTCGTTTTATTTTGACACTTTGGAAATACATGATGATTAAGTTACCTGTTGGTTCAGTGTGCAACACATCATTGCACGCCTTGTATCTTGTAACCTTGAGGCATTTGTTAACCCTTATCGTGCGGCTCCTGAAAATATCCGGGTCAGGCTGTTAGCCTGACCCAGATATTTCCGTGAGCCACATGGACAAACATGCAGCGATATTGAGTGAGGCACTTTTTGCGATAGGTGAAATCCTTAAACATTCCGGGACACGCCACCCACTCTCCAAAATTATGCCGCACGGTAAGGGTTAAACACTATCCTGGGATTTATCACAAGTTGCATGTACTAAATAAATAATCAGACGGAATCAATGAAAGTGAAATGAAGGGCAGAAATTAGACATTGGAGTTAATCACGTGTCAATTTAAATAAAAAAAACACTTGCTAATGTAGTACACCATGCTCTAATGTGTCCTCACAAAATAGTCATAAACTTTGTGTTCTTGTAACATGACTGTGTAATGCAAATGCCGTCAGCGAGGTACCTGGTAAGCAGACGTTAAACTCAACATGAGAGTGCAAAAGGTATTTAAATTAAACATAAAAATGGCCATATTCAGTCAATTAATGATCAATTGTTTATCGATACTCCGGGAGCTATTTTTTGAAGCTTATGTTTGTATGTTGTCAATCAGGGTGAGACAAACTCATGCATTGTATTGAGCTTGATGCCGTGTCCCAAAGCTATCTCAAGGTCACGACGTCATCAACTATGTCACTGCACATAGGTTTAATACACAATTGCCACTTTTTGGTCATGCTATAAGAAAACATTACTCTGACCTGTATTAATTTTCTCAGTAAAGCAAGTTCATTTTTGCATTTGCACAGTTTACAACAATTTTGACATCTGTAAACCAAACCCATTGACCCAGTTGGTGTTAGTGATGAGAGCTGATAACCTTATGAGGACTTTGTGAAACACGGACAATAAAGGCATGTCCCAATAAATTGTAATAAACTATACTTAGTCTGAGCCAAACATTACCACGTTCTTAACCATGTCAGAGGGCCAAATGTGTCACTTCATAAATTACAAACGGCAAAATCGTTGTAAACTATGCGCTTGCGCAAATTTTATTTTGTCAAGCGTACAAATAATAACCACTTTGCCATCTATACACGAAAAACACCAAGCAAGTGATACTGCGGCCGTAAGCTTGATTATAACCTGGTATGGTATTCGTGAAATGTGGATCATAAAGGCGCCTTCTGTATGAATGTTATTAACTAGATCTAGTGTGAGTCAAACGCTGTATGTCAGCACAGATCAGTCTAGAGCAGTGAAGGGTAAATGGAGGCCAGATCGGTCAACAGAGGTTATATCGATCATGCTTAAGAGGTTGGTGACACGGTACACCGTTTTAGCGCTTTTGTTTTAGTCATCAAACGTAAATAATGAAGATGTTTGCTGCTACTAATAACACAACTTCTATATAAAGGGGATAAGGAATCAACTTAGGAGGAATCAGCTCAAACGCGCATGTTGTTAACCAGGGGCCCGTTTCACAAAGATGTCATAACTTTACGACCTCGTAAACCATGTCACTGGGTTTATGAATTGGGTTTCCAAATGCAAAAAATCGTTGTAAACTGTGCGCTTTTTAAAAATTGCACAGTTTACAACGAATGTTTGCATTTGTAGACAAAATCCATTAACCCTGTGGCATGGTTTACGACGTCGTAAAGTTATGACGTCCTTGTGAAACGGGGACCAGGGCCCCGTTCTTCAAAGCAATTGTAGTGTTAAGATGATCGTATGCGATTTTTGGAAACAATGTCCTGCGGAGTTGTTTCTTCTCATAGCCTTATGGTTGTTGTAACGCAGAGATCGATTTGCCGGATGGCACCGGTTTCAAAGCAATCTCTGCGCTGCAACAGACGTAAACCAAACTTGTATTTTAGCATTTACGATAAACTTAGCCAAATATCTCTTTGGGTAACGGGGCCCAGAAATATTACCCTTTTCAATGTTTTAGTTAACTAAGTGATAGTAAAGAAATTCAAATACATGTGCAGTTCACAACAGCAGTTTGGCACTTGGAGACCAAACCCATTGACTCAGTAATATGGTTTACCACGTCGTAAACATACAGAGCCAAAAAGCTATTTTCAATTTGCAAATCAATTGTAAATTGTGCACTTTTCAAGGATAAATGGCTACACGCCCATAACCACGATATTTAACAAACTGTTATAGCCTCGGGGGTTGTTCTTTATTTCAAAGCAATATTAATCATTTTAATTTACATCACAAACTTCAACACGAAAATAATTTCACCTCCCCTTGCTGTTTCTGCTCTTAAACCTTTTTATACAAATTACAGTAACAAACAATATTCTATATTTACTTGAAAGAAAAGCGCTAAAGCAGAATTACGAATCTCTTCTGACACATCATGATTTACTCTGTTGACCCGATCTGCCCTCCATTTACCCTCCACTGTTCCAGACTGATCAGTGCTGATATTGGACGCTTTGCTCACACCGAGTCATGTCAATAAGAATGAATATAAACAAGCTTTCCTGGGCTCCTGACCCCCAAACTATTGTAAGCCGAAACCGATCTTAGTAAATATTTTCTCATGGCTGTTAAACACTTCCATTGAGCCAAACACCCATAGGAAGCTTGGGAAAGAGAAAGGTCATATTTCACAAATCTCTTATGAGAGCGCTAAAATACAAGTTAAGACTTCTTAGCCTTACGAAAGGTTTGTGGAAGGGGGACTTGGTCCGCGTTTTACAAAAGCTTTATGAAGTCATAAACTCGTTGAGACTTGGTTTGCGCAGGCAAGTGTAAAGCACACGTTCATTTTTGCATTTACCAACAAACCCAACATCCTCGTGCGGTGTGTAGCTACGAGATCATAACCTGACGAGACGTTGTGACAATAATAAATTAACCCTTAAAGTGCCGAACCAAACACTTGTCAATTTACAATTACAAACTCTAACCTAAATAGATCGTTGAAAACGTTTCCTGTAATAAGTTGTGTAAATGCGCTCTTAAAGGAAAGGAAAGGTTTTCAACAGCACAAGAACGTCAACTCTAAGTAATACTGTAGCCAACAGTTTTTGTTTATTAGTATCTTACGTAATGATTAAGTTATAGGATTGAGGTTAAATTTTACCAATAGAAATGTAAAAATAAGCTGCGGACGACCAGTTTCTCAGATTACGGCCGTTTCTTCCATGCAGCAAACCTATGTAAAACTGTCACTGAGAATAACCAGCTCGATTTAATGACGTTTCTATATCCCGTAAATTATACACAGTACTAAAGAATCTTCTTACACTGAGAAAAAATAATCCATGTTTTATGCGTGTGGGTCGAGTTTATGTGTGTCATTATATATTTTTAAAAAGTTTCTTCTGTTTGCGGTATTGTTCAATAGCACAAAAGGCGCTATGCTATTTGAATAAAACAAACTTTAACTGCAGGCAATTTTAAAAGTATATTTTAAGAAACACAGTGCAACAATGCATACGATTCCTTGACCTTTATGATATAATTCCGTTATGTCCTCTTTAAATATTTAGCTATTATGTATTCTATTCAGCTATGCAAAGATATAATATTAAAATATTTTGTAACCTGATATAGATGTATCTACAACTCATCTTACGTACATAGTTAACAATCAGACTGTCGTTGATATGTTGTTACTACCACTGTACAAAGTACAAATGATTTGGCTTATATAACTATGCACCTTAACCCTTCAAAGCCAAACTGATGTTATAATAATTTATTTTATAATAATATAATAATTACAATTGTGACAACCTTGTGTTGTGTTAAACCTATCCTGTAAAGGAGCTCTTTTAACAAAGTATCACAGAATTACTTAGATTGACATTTAGACACTAAAACAGAAAAAAAATAAGCATGGAAATCAAAGGGTTTAATAGGCACGTGGCTGTTAGTTCTTTAGATGAAGGCTATTTATCCTGTACACCATATTCATATAAAGTCATACACTGGGAATGACCGGTTGATTTATTACCGTTTCCCTGTCATCCAGGGATAGTTAAACAGAATGATGAAAGAGGCAATTATGTTTTCACGCTCTGTATATCATTCACCCACGGTGTCGTAAACATATTATTTGCTATCATATGTGTAATTCTAGTAAATTATGGTGTTTCATATCTATCACAACACTTCAAAATACATCGCTCTTGTTTATTACAGTGTTTCAAAGGCAATGGAAGTAGTTTTGGACAAGTAAGCATGCCATAAGCTGGGCACTTTCAAACAAACTGCGAAATGCAGTTAATACTTTTGAATTCAGTCCTTGCTGTTGATATTTTTGCATTCCACTTTTTGAACTTAAAGACTTCATCTTGGCGTTACACATTTTATTTACTAAGATACTGTTTAATTGTTTTCGTTTTGTCTTATTTCACTAATTTATTTATAAAATGATGGTATAGCTTTAATCTGATAGCAATAGTGCTATGTTATACATTGTTACTTCATTTATGATGTTTTACATTTGGTATGAGTTTGACGAAAATCTAAAATGTAAAGTTGTCTACCAGTTTTGATCTGAAAAAAGTGCTTACAATGTTGACATTTTTTCTTATTACAAAACGAGTGTTAACAGGAACTTGCTTACTGAGGCCTTACACACCCTAGTGGGATATATGCCGTCGACTACAGTTCGTAAGATTCCGCTATTGTGGGCTTTCTTTTCCAGCTGATTCCAATCGCCTGCCTCGTAATGTTGGTTTCAGCTTTGCTTAGAGTGTGACCAATCCATCCCCATCTTCTGATATCCTCCTCTGATGGTCTCTTTCCCAAAGATCAGTGTTGCTGATGGTATCAGGTCAACAGATCTGAACTATTCTTAGGCGACAGCTGTTGGTGAGCGTCTGCACTAGGCTGATGGTCAGCTTTGTGGTCCTTTATGTCTTTGCTTTGTATAGTCGGTCTGATCCTATTGTTTGCTGAAATGGCAGTGGTTATCTGTGTGTTTCTGAGCTGTATGTTTGTGTCCCTTGCTTTTTTCAATTCTTGCCCTTACACCAGCATCTGTTATGCCTTACTTCTCCACAACACTGGCAAAATAGGTGAAGGTGTCTACTTCCTCAAAAGGGATGTTGTCTGGTGTGATTGGGTCTTTATTGCTTGTGGGCACGTGAAGCTTCGGGACCTTGGTCTTTCCGCGATAGATGTTCAGGCCCACCTGTTGAAAGAGAATAGGAACATGAAGGCGAAACCTCCAAAGATTTGCTCAATTGAACGTCAAATAAAAGAGTAATGCACCAAATTACAAATTAAATTGGAAATTGCATGAGGTGTTTTAAATGATTCACTCAGCATTGGGTTCTTGCCATACACGCATACATCATGTAAGGTCAATTGGGGGCTTGCTCTTTTTTTTAAATACAGGTGATTTAAAAAGAAACAAAATCTGTTTACAAAATCACACCCACCAACACCCACCCAAAACTAATATATAATAGTGATGAAATATCCCTTTTAAAAGTTAGAATGCAAGTCGAGTTAAATGACACTCTCTGACGAAACTACTTTCATTGAAGATAATCCCTCTGTTTAGCCTCTCATAAACAACCTGTGATACTTTGTATATTATAAATGCATACGCATTTTGTTTTCGTAGACGTTATATGGTACTCGCACTAGAAACAATGTATAGACATTATTTAGCGTATTTTGAAGGTGTTGATGAGATTTCCTTTGGAAGTCCCATCAAACTCATATAAATCCACTAAATATGGTCAATACCTTTTCCCCCCATTGCGACTATAATTAAAATCACAATAATTTAAATATAACGTAGTTGTATTAATCATGATAAGCTTTTGCAAGATTTCCGAAGAAACAATGATGCATTTACGTATTTTGTTAATTTGGCTTTTGTCCCTCAAGGTACGATTAACCTGCACCAGTGTCTTGACCCAATCTGTCAGCACACTTATTTCCCAAGGTACTCATTCCTATTTCTATTTATCTGCACTGTTAGTTCTCTTTAGTATTTACTCTTTAACTTATTTGAACGGTTTTATCTACAGGGACAACTGATGGTGAAGATAATACCAGTGCAGACAAAATCCATTGAATCTAATTAGTTGTAAACAGTATTTACTTTCCTGTTTGAAGGTTCACTAAAATCGTATTATGTACAATTATTTAATAAGAAATTGCTTATGTGCGTGTCTAAAGTCTGGAAGAATGATCATCATATGAGATGACCTTTGTGTAAACAAAGCGAAGGTAAAACGGACACAAGTACATATAAGCAAAATCGTGACGATTGTATTAATTTAGTGTTTATAATTTTTAGGTAAAAGTAGTTTCTAGCTCAGTTGAATGAACTGAAACGTTTCATATAAAGTACCCTTAAAAACCTCTTGTAAAACAGGAGGCATACAAAGGGCACGGTCACTAGGAAAGTATTCTGGAATTCAAATGGTCCTTAACAGCAAATTAAGTCTGGTTGTTTTCATGGATTTTGTGTAATGTTTCTTGTTTGTTTTTAATGTTATACATGTATGTCGTCGTCTGACATCAACTCTAGTATTTATTTTCCGTCTTCCGTTTCCTCTTGTCATTATTTAATAGGGAGTTCGGAGTTTGGGTTACAATCGAAAATTAACTTTTACAAAATCTAATTAGGTCTCTATTCCTATTCCTAACAACCTTAATTCCAAGATGATCATAAGTGTTATTTTAAACAATGTCCTGTGGGGTTGTTTCTTATCATAGGCTTACGATTGTTGTAGCGCAGAAATCGACTTTGAAACGGTACCGACTGGAACCGTTTCCAAAAAACGATCTAAGCGCTATGACAGTCATAAGCCAATGTTATATTTTAGCACTCGCGATTAACTTAGCTCAAGGTCGCTTTGAGAATGGGGCTGATTATTGTAGGGAGGTATGCAAAGTTAAAAGCAACATTGACCTTTGTACACTGAACACATAACCACGTGACACAACCAATAATTATATTTGATAAGAACCATAACAAAATACAATAGTTAATTAATGGTATGACTGGACTTCTATATAACGTGTGTGATATATGTTTCAACACATTGTCCTCTTTTGCAAATCTATCGTGCAGCTAAAACGCTTAACTTCCATCTTAGTGCTCCCGTTATGAGAAAGCCAACATGAAAGTTAAGACACTTTGCTTTATGAAAACTGTGTGGTGTTTGTTTCAGTTGAAGTGCTCAGCAGTCAGTGACTAAGATCGAACTTAGTTTACTGTAGCCTTGTGTAACGGGTCCTTCAAGCAATCATCAACCGTCAGTGATGCATATAAACAGCTTACATATTTAACACTTGTTTGGTAAATTATGGACTGTCTGTGCAGAATTCACAACCGTGTTTATGTTTCTGAAGCGAACCCATTGACCTAATGTGTTTATATGTCAAAACGTATTCTATAGAGGATAAAGTTAATGCAAAATTTGCTTTGACAGATAAACAATGGGTTCTTCACAAATGTTAAACAAATTGGAAATCGTGCACTTTCCTTTTAGAAGTACACAGTTAACAACGATTTTAACATGTGTGAACCATCAAATTAGTAAGATACATTTTGTTCTCATACAACAATTGTAAAGATGCACAAGTGAGTGAGTTACTGTTTAGCGCTGTTTGGGCAATATTACAGCCATTAACGGCGAAACGGTTTAAATATTAAAGAAATTAAAAAGTATTTGAAATTTTAAAGATTTGTATAGGTTTGATTTGATAAAGATGCACAAGAAACTGAAATGAAACTCGACTCAGGAGTTAACACACATGATCTGAAAGCATGTCACGTATTATAGCTTTGATAGC
>JAULCD010185550.1:0-10758 GCA_032361085.1 Calliostoma canaliculatum
CCTCGAACACTGGGGCAACACCGACAGATCCGACTAGCCTTCAGGAAGTCTATTTATAGGTGAAACTAAGGGCAGAGTCAATACTTCTTAAGTTGGATGCTAAGAAAAATTAAGTTGGATGCCGGATGCTAAGGGGGGAGGGGGTGGCCCCCTCACTAGTAGTAATATAAGTGTCACTGAAGAATTATCCGAAAAATACGATTGTGATTGTCAAATATTAAATAACGACATCACCATAGAAGAAGTTTACAAGCGTTTACAAGTCTAAAAAGAAATAAATCATCAGATATATATCTTGTTGAAAATGTTTAAAATTTTAGACTCAATTGATATTTTGGCGCCTCTGTATGTTAAATATTTCAATTTCATACTTAACCCTGGCACACTGCCACAAATCTGGTTAACGAGAATAATAAAACCCATTTATAAAAACAAAGGTAACCCAGTGGATTCAAATAATTATAGACAACAATCTTAAGTTGCCTTGGAAAATTGTTCACAAGCATTTTGAACATACGCTTGACACATTTTCGAGATGTAAACGGAATTCTGTCCCCAGCACAGGCAGGGTTCCGGAAATCATTTATGACCGCTAACAATATTTTTTTGTAATACACCCTCTGATGCATATCCTAAAACTAACAAAAAGGAAATTATATTGTGCATTTATTGATTTTAGTACGGCTTTTAATACTGTATGGAGGGTGGGACTTTGGTCAAAAATGAAAAAGTACAACATTACATGTAAATTCCTAACATTAATCACAAACATGTATAGCAATATAAAATCATTAGTATAATTAAATAGTGTATCATCCGAATATTTTCCCTGCTTAACAGGTGTCCGACAAGGGGACAACCTATCGCCACTCTTATTTTCAATTTTTCTAAATGATATTGAAACGTATTTAATGTCAAATGACTGCGAAGGGGTCACTATTAACTGTTTAGATGGATCTGATGTTACTTTATGTTTGAAACTAATAACCCTTATGTATAAAGCTGATACCTATCATCTTGTTAAAATTATCTTAATTTAAAAAGTTGTGGTGTTTTCATTTATGACTTGATTTGCATATATTGTATTCACTCTAAAAAAAGGCTGGAAATGTTATATTTGTGTATCAACAACAATTGTTTCTTCTGCTCTGTAAATAGTTCTGTTCCCTCATTGAACAAGTAACTTTAAATGTTTACTTAATTACACCTGAATGCTGACGAAGATCAACCAATTTTACTCTGACATCATTACTGCTTAATTTATACTGCCATCATGCTACATTTTATGTTATTAACACTGTTCATATAGTGTGCTCATGTACCACCGTGGGTGACTTAAACACTTTGGCTGTGAATGTGGACCATCACTGTGTCTTCCGTTCGACTGCCAAAATGATTTAGTTAGACTGACAACTGATTACCCTCAGTTGACGTGATAATTTGTTTAAAAGAGCGACGATCAACAACCATGATTAACCCTTACCGTGTGGCACAGTTTTCGAGAAGTTATTTTGAGTGGCTTGTCCCGGCATTTTAAAAGAGTTTCGCCTATCCCTATTAGTGCCTTACTCAACATTGCTACCTGTCTATACATGCGGCTCAAGGAACTATCCGGGTCAGGCTAATGTTTGAACTATAAAGAGGGCCGACAATATAGCTGGAAACTTCGGCTATTATTAAATACTGGACATTTTAAAGATATTTCTTAAAAAGCAAACCAAAACTTGGGCGATGATTTAAATGAATGTACATCACAAGCATAAAATCTACGTCTATAATATGTAAATATTACATACCGATCAAAATTTGCTTGCAGGTATTTATGTTCCTGGTATCCAGTTTTGTTGAACGTCCAAAAAAAATCCTATGTAAATAGGACTTAATCATAAAAAAAATATTAAATACAGCCTGCAACACGTTTCACGCCGACTTTCAAACGTCAACATCGTTTGAGCACAACGTATTATGACAAGATAACGTATTTACAAACTCCCACCTCGATCATCTGTCACGTCAGTGCTGTCAAGGTCGTATGTAAATGAGTGCGCAAAAACTTGTTTATATAGGTCAAACAGAGTGGATGGTTCTATTTTACAACGGGTTGCAAGTTAGCCTTACTTTTCGCAGACAAATCCCTTGTTGGAACTTTAAAGTGTCCAAAATGATTCTGTTGTATAGTTTATTACAACTGAGTTGAAACCATGATTTTTTTGTTTTTACTTGACATTTTATGGCGCAAATCAAAGTTTTTGAACCCTAACCCCACACCCACCAAAAACATATTAGCGGTCCCATTTCTTAAGTCAAGTTGCTCGAAATCAAAATGTGACGTCATGACCGCATTGTACGTGCAACGAAAGAGTTCTTGTTAAAATACTTCATACACACGTTCGGTTTCAAATGAAATTTAGAGCTAGTATAATTATATTATACTGCTCAAATTTTCCAACACAGTAGGTTTATCTCTAAATCTGTCAAACTATTCATTTGGCTAAAACATTCAGCCATTTGGTAAAATGATTAACATGGTCAGTCTTTGGTCAAATGACTGAAATATTCTGAGAACTCTCATAAGACTGATAGTCTCAAATGGGTTAGTCAATCCGTCAAATGCCTGATATTTGTTTTTACAATAGCACAATGCCTAGCTTGCAACAGGTCATAGATCTTTGAAGTACAGACCCTTCAAAGCGACAAATTATCAATGAAATAAAAGAACTTTTGACAGACCTGTTCACGGTAAACCAAGACATCCTCAGTTGAGTGTGCCAATGATGACACAAAGGATATGCTGAGTGCTTGGATGAGTGAAAACAACACCTCTAACTGGACTGTTGGTATTCGATTTGTTCATTTCAGAAAAAATTCTATTTTTTGTACCAGTATCCAACAGTCACCTTATTCAACCATTTTTGGCATAGAGGCAAAAGTTGTATTCAGGTCGACATCACTAGCTGAGAACATTCTGCACAAGCTGCAGACCGAGGATGACTTACCAGCAGCTACCAGGCCCCAGTCAGTGCAATCTGAAACTGCAAAGCAAGATATGTTTGAGGACACCGATGAACCTTTCCTTGCTGACAAAGACTACGACCTTCTATCGGTGCCCTTCTATCGGTGACTCTCAGATCCTACATGAAAGTGTAGAATGCGCAACGGGCTTGTAGGATTGGTTTTAATGAGATTGAGTTAAAACAAATCCACTTTCCTGTCAAGGGAGGTAATTTGGTCCTGTATTCAGAACAGCGTTTTGGCAAGGTCGTCCAACATTGTAAAGACGAGTTCGTACTTTGTCACTTTGTGGGGACTTAGGTGGTCCTGGATTCAACTCCACATGTACATCTGCGGCTGCTATCAATAACGTAAGTGTCAGAACTGTAAGGTGTACAAATACCCGTAGTCCGTTTGGTGTTCTTATCTTATACCGGGGTGCACAGAACATCTTTGCTTGCCTCTCGGACAGAATGTTCAAATTTTCTGCCTGCACACCTCAGTAGTGACTCCCATCTTGCTCCAGAGCATTTTGTGTGTCTTTATACTCTTATTCAACCTCAAAACCTAACTAAAGTTGTAAAATCTGATTTTTGTCTTCGCACAAGTTTATGGCTGCCGCCACAGAGAAACTACTTGACGTTTGACGTTACAGGAACTTTGATCATTTCAACCCCCTCTTCCCTCCCACCTGTCATACAGGCAATTTGTCATACACCTTGTTATTGCGATGTAGTTGAGTAGGGAGGTAATTAGAGCACGCTAATGATCTATCGTGTGGAACAGTCCATATTGATAGGTAGAAGGCAGGGATTAGTAGTCCAGACATGCACATCTTTTGTTGTTATAATCTTTATGACAAATGACATGTATAATTGATGGAAGGATACTGTCACAACACACATGCAGCTGAAATGCGAGGAGAAAGGTGTAACGATGAGCCAGACAATTTTTTAGCGCCAACTAGCACCTCTTTAAACAGGAAGAATACTTTAGTTCATAATCTTTCGACCACACACTTTCGAATCTGCGCTTACAAGGCTAGGAACCAGTTGTCAGTTATATACAAGCGTATCATTCTAAACAAGTAGGGGATATTTCATTTTGCGATCATACTAGAAGAAAATGCAAATAAATACGAGAGAAATAAATATATATCCTTGCAGAAGAAAGATTTCCAGTGAAATTCGGCACCCACACACACCATTGGCAACCACAGGATCTGCAGGAAGGTTATACCCACTGTGGAAGGAAATTTTAATGTGGAAAATTCAGTTGAATTGTTTTGAAAATCAGTTACCAAACGGGTGACATGTGCCGACTTACACAAAATGAAAGGTTACATGCCCTTGGCAAGCTACAGGCTGGCACAACACTGCTTCACGGCAAGGATGATGAATGTTTTGTCATAAGCAGAGTATGATCCAGATAGTTTGCTACACATTCTGTTTACGACAGACAATGCAGTGAGAGCCCAAACGATTAGAAAATGACTGCAGAGAGCTCACTTACTAGCCCGACGTCCTTGCATCATTTCATGTTTGAGAGATCATCGCATTAGGGCAAGACATCTTTGGTGTCAGGATCGTCAACACTGGGATAATCGCCGTTGGAACAATGTAATGTTTTCAGATGAGTCAAGGTTCACAGTGGACTTCCTGGAGAGGCGTAGGAGGGCGTGGTATCGAGGAAACGAGCGTTTCCATGATGTTAAGGTGATTAGACATGATCATTTTAAGGGTGGATCTGTAATGGTGTGGGTAGGCATCCCTGCTACTGGAAGAACGGACTTACATGTTGTTGTCGAACGTGTCACAGCCCAGTACTACCAGGGCAACATCTTGATAGCTCATTTTGTGCCGTTTGCACGTCGCCATGGTCGTGGCTTCATCTTCCAGGATGACAATGCAATATGCCACAGGGCCATTGGTGCAGATTATCTCCAACAGCAGACTATCACCACATTACTATAGCCAGAGTCAGGACCTGTTCCCCATCGAGCATGTCTGGGATAGGCTTGGACAGCTGTTACGTCAACGTCAACAACGTCCTACCACTGTCCAGGAACTTGGTGCTGCGTTCAGACAGGAGTGAAATAACCGTGATCAAAAGGTCGCGTACCAAATAGTCAAATTTCTAACTTCAGAGTAGCAAAAGAAATGCGATGAATGATCTTAGCTATTGGTCAGTGTATTAGACATTGGAACAGTCAAAAAAGACACAAGGGGTGTTGGGAATATATATTTTTAACATTGTGTTTAAGTACCAAACTATTTGTCAAATTTGCTATTAATTTTTTTTAAATAGGCTACTGTTAGAAAGACGCAATGTAATTACTATAATTTACCTGACATGAGTGTGGTTTAAACATATTTATTTCCAAAAAGTGGAAGGATCGGTAAACAAGCAGAATCTGCTTGTATCAATGCCTCTCCTATACATTTGCACAGCACAATTATATACATATTTGGAGGTGACACTCTGTCCCGTACTAAGAAAATGTGTATTTAACTTTAATTTTCTCTGAGTATTAAACATGTACTGTCTGTTACTAAGGGGGAAATTAATTTAATTTTCTCTAATTATCAACATGTTCGTCACATTCATTTGTATGTATATTGTATATTTGTATTCTTTGGAGAAATCTGCCAACACGCCCGCCCACCCCTTTACCTTTGGAAACAAATGAGGTATAAACATATCTATCTCCAAAGAGTGGAGGGAGGGACAGGCAAACAAGCAGAATCCGCCTATCCTAATGCCCCTCCCACATGTACACACACATATTCGTACATAAGAGTTACATGAAATTTATCTTTAAGTCCATGTAATATTAGTTAATAACACATTTAGTATTTTTAAGGTAGTGTTCTTTTTTGTGTGTAAACATTATCATGCATTGCAACACAGCAAACATTCTAGTAATAATATACAGCAAAGCCGATGTTACTCGAAAGAAAAAACACAATTGGACAGTCATTACTCTGAGTGAAGAAAGAATAAAACTATGTACGGATTTTAAAATTTTAAGATTTATTTCACGCGATGCCTGAACATAACTGTTGTAATGGTGCCGTTATGGTATAAAATAAAATTATATGACGTCACTAGCTTCCGAATGACGCCACGCCATATAGCGTCCTACCCCCGGGGATATTCCGTGACGTCACCGGATGTTTACACTTCCGGGGGACGTGTCAGGACATGTCTGTCTCTCATTATGTATAGCATAGATATTTCATAAGGACTCTGATAAACAGATTTGACGACTAAATGAACGGTTAATTTAATTATGATTGTATTTAAAAAGCCTTTAATAAACTGATCTGAGTACTGGAGGCGTTCAGAAGGGCATTCAATGAACTAAGCATTGCTAGTAATTTCCTCACACGAATACCTACGTTAAAATACTTAGCCCCTAAATAATTACGATAATAACTTGGTAAATGTTGTCAAATATTTGAAATTCCCCCCTCTTACGCGAGGTAAACAAACACGCTGTATTCGTTGCATAGCGAGACCTCTGGCATGTCATATTAGGTTTCACGTCACAGTGGTAGAGTGAGCGTTATAACGAGGATACATACGTTATAACAGTACCGTTGTAGAGGGGCAATAATTCGTGTCATTATTTCATTTTGAAAGCCAGAGTTCGAACCACGTGTATTTATTTTTGACTTATTTTAAATACGGTAATTATTTATTTTCAAATTAGTTTAAACACGGTTAAGAAACTAGTGAATGCGCTGTTTTGTTAAAAAGCGGAGATAAGTGTTCTATGATGTTTACCGGATGTTTACACTTCCGCTAACGCGTTAAGAACTCATTATAATAGCGTGGTGTATAAGAAGAGTCGGAAATAGATGACGTCACTTCAAACACGTTGTTGATTATATTTCATCGGAAATAGATATTTCCGGACATCCCAGGGCATACGGACCAATCGGATAACGTTTATTCTTAGTGCCTATAAATATTGATAAGGTATTAAAACATAATTGTTTTAGTTTAGCGTCATTGAGAGACAAGCCGTTTCTGCTACCAGGTCGTATTGAAAAGAAGCTGTGACACCTCTGTGTACATAAGCGTTAATAAGACACATCATTGAAACAGATATTTAACACTGTGTTGTGACATCGGTCACTACTCTTATCAACACTAATTATATCGGTCTATGTTTAGTTGTTTTAAACAGCCCGTACGAGTTATTCTCATCATTCATAAACATAAATAATTAAATACATAATGCGATATTAAAATGCCAGATGTTATTTAATCAAAATTATCTTTAAAACAGCGCGTTAAAATTACAAAATGATTGAGATTAATACTAAGTCGGAAGGAAAATAGTTTTTGCCGCTATAACGGAATGTTTACACGCACCAGTTGGTTATAAATAGCGCGAGAGACGTTTTTTCGCTGAGCGCGGAGTAACTGCATGGGACTCGAGTCCATATAACGTTTCACCATGCGCTTGTCTGTAACTGTGACAATGTTTGTAAACGCGGCTCGTACTGTTGTCTCGTCCGCTTGAGCGAGTAACTTGTTTTTCTTTGGAAAGTGCATAGTTTAAAACATTTGTAGACCAAATCTATTAACCCACGTCGTAAAGTTATGACCTCTTCGTAAAACGGACCCCAATGTTACGCTTGAGATTAGTATAAAGATAACCAAATACTCCACACAGATAAAATCTTTAAACATCATTTGCTTGTATATCGATATCATATAACATAAACAAATAAAAGTGTACAGGCTTCATATACAAATATGTTTTAGGGTTATTTTAATTCACCGGAAAATAATATTTAAACATTATGCCTGTGTGTTTTAACAATTCTGCAATAACAACTTCCTGACTTATCTAAAAAGAGAGGTTAAAACTATACCATATAATTTTTTAATATTTCATTTAAGACCTGAATTTTACACTAAAAGTTAGTCTGTTTAATGTCTTTTTGGTCAAAATGAGAGAATGTCAACTCACAGTGTGGAATTTTATATCACCAAGAAATCGCACAAGATATATTAAAGACATAAAAGTAATAATGAAACACATATTTACTCAAAACTGTTAAAAGAACCTGAACTAAAGTGATTATATTTTGCTTAACCGGGCTTTGAAAAAAAGATGGCACATATTTTTTGTTGCTAAATAATGACAGCGAACTTACTCTTTTTACTTTTGATCGAAGTTCGTTCTACATACAGCTGCTGTCATTATGAATGATTTTTGTAGAGTAGTGGTTCTAAACTTGGGTATCGAAAGATTAAGTTTATTTTTGAAGTTATAGACAGTAAATATTTTATTTGGTAGAGGAACTAAGACGCGAAGATATTCTAAAGCAATTTTGTTCATAATGACAAGACCAGAAAACAGAACAACAGTGAACAACAAAACGACTATACTGACCATACTTCAGCCTTAGTGACTTTGTGATTTTATATTAAAAGAATATTAAGAGAATGATATATTTAATGCTAGGACAATGTAATATGACAGTTTGATTATAAATACATATCTCACACCTAGGCCTCCTGTGGTTAGTAATAGACCAGACCAACATTATTCCACCCTAATCGCATAAAACCAGAGAGGCATAAAAGCGCACAGTGTTCATTAAAGCATATTTCAAAATACGTGGCTGAGTGATTATCTCCTGCATTCTACATACGTTTCAACAGAAACAACCCGAACAGCGTTGTTTGTTCTCAAATTAAATACTTAACGCTTGCTGAGAATGAATAACTCTATAAATTTCCAATCCAATACTTAAAGTATTTTAAGAAGGAATACCTATTAACATTTAAATTAAAATAATTTATTACATAGTTATTTTCGCAACTATACCGACCTCCATAGTGTAGGGAAGAGAACAAGCTCTGCTTAGAAAACGTAGTGTGCGGTAGGTTCGAGATTCGATCCCCCGGTCGCGTCAAATCAAAAGACGTTATAAAAGTGACACTCTCGCGATGGTTTTTCATAAGGAAAGGTTTGCAAAGAGTCACTATACTGTGTATGAGTGGGATATTCGTGTAAACTACGACCTGATGTTTCCGTGGGCTAGCACGTTAAAATACGGTGAAATATCCGACCTTTTATATGCAGACACACAAAACACGCATATAAAAATATTCTAGTAGCTCGGCATCACTCTCAGACGAGGTGAATTGTACCATAAGGCTGTGAGGATAGGATGCAATGCTTGTGTCACCCTTGGTTCGTCGTTACCACCCCCAGGTTTCACAGAGCCACACTAGGTGTTAACATGTTGTAAAATCCGATGGTCGCGATATAACTGAAAGAATTGATGCAAACGGCGTTAAACTCACCCACTAACTTCGTAACTACAACATACTCTCTATCCTTACTTCTTACATTACTCAATATACACAGTTTAAACCGCACTACTTACACTATCTTAAACAATAACTCTAAGTATGCATATTTAGCTGTTTTATATTTGTACGTTTAAGCACAACTAAAATTTCGATAAAATAAGGAAATTATAGCTCGATAACTTAACCACCCAGCTGCTATATACCCCCATAGCCATCCTAGTCATAGTGAATATCGTTCTATTTAACGCAATAATTATAAAGCTACTACACTTTAAAAAAATCACAAAAATAAATAGACAAAACAATTTCTCGTTCAATTTTCCTGTTTTTGAACGTATTTCTAAATCTCCTAAATAAATCCCTGACTGGAAAATAATTTCATTTGTCCAGGATTACAAAAGTCGCTCGTCCTATCGTTTCTGTTTGTCTGTCTGTCTGTATGTATATACTATATTGTTTTATTGTATTGTATTGCATTGTATTGCATTGCATTGAACTGTATTAATATCATGGTGTATTGCATTGTTTGGTAAGGTGTGATATGTTACGCTGTTTAACTTTATGATATGTTTTTTTTTATTATATACTGTATGATATTATACTTAAAGGTATGTATTGATTAATATGATATAAGGTATGGTATGCTAAGCATTGTCTGAGTACATGTTGTATTGTATATTTACGTTAATGACATGTAACATAATGGCTTAAATAAATAAAAAGAATTCATTTTTTAATGAACACATTTTATTTACTCCGTTTTTGAAACGAGTGGAACTGCCCGTTAGGAGTACACCAACAGACCATTTTACAATTATTCTGTATCATCGCCGCTCTCTTCATCGGTAAATCTTCGTTCTCGAACAGAGTTTCCACCCAAGACTTAAACTTGTTCAACTTGTACATGGTTGTTTCTTCTACATCCGTCTTGTCGTCGACGTCTTTCAAAAGTTCACACATTTTAGGTCCATCAGGAAGAAGACATAGGCGATAAACTTGGCGTAGGTATCCTTGAAACGTTTCCACAGTATCTTGTTTAACTTTTGATCTTTTGATCTTGATACTTGGTAGTATCTTCGGACATATTTCTATTTTTGTACTTGGCTCTCGCCTCTTTGATATCCTCCTCATTCAAGGCGTAAACTCTGTTGAACATACGTCTGAAACCGTCTTCCTCTTGTTCGGCTCCTGTCTTAAACCTCTGATCATTAAGTTTAACTCTTCGTTGTCGTTATCCTCGTCGTCTACACCGTCGCACTTGTGGTTGCGCAAATGTTTCTGCAAGTCGCCGTTACTTTTGAAAACAAGACTGCAATACTTGCAAGATTCTGTAGTTTTCTGGCTTTTCGAGGGGTAGTTATCTTCGTCGAGTCGTGTACGGTTTGATTCTGGACCATCCGCACGCTCGTTTCCCTCCTAGACACC
>JAULCD010185661.1:0-10758 GCA_032361085.1 Calliostoma canaliculatum
GTTAAACACTGATTCAGACAGTTAAACACTGATTCAGACAGTTAAACACTGATTCAGACAGTTAAACACTGATTCAGACAGTTAAACACTGATTCAGGGAGTTAAACACTGATTCAGACAGTTAAACACTGATTTAGAGAGTTAAACACTGATTCAGACAGTTAAACACTGATTCAGACAGTTAATCACTAATTCAGATAGTTAAACACAGATTCAGATAGTTAAATACTGATTCCGACAGTTAAACACTGATTCAGACAGTTAAACACTGATTCAGACAGTTAGACACTGATGTGGACAGTTAAACACTTTTTTAGAGAGTTAAACACTGATTCAGATAGTTAAACACTGATTCAGATGGTTGAACTCTGATTCTTACAATTGGTGCGCTTATCGTTTTAGGAGCTATGTATTAACTTGACATCAATTTAAAGCCCAACAGATTCACCAGTCGACAACAACATAAAAACACGTTTACTTTTAGATTGACACATAAATGCGTGACATGCCACTAGTGTCTCACATTACCTTCCTTCCGAAATGTTACAAACGTCACATAACTTTAGTATGTCTGCTCACTTATTTTGCAAATAAAAATGTGATTTCCATATAAAGAGGATTGCAGTAAACGTGTCAATAAGCAGCCCGTGTTGCACAGCCTGTTATGCAGAGTGATGGGTTACCCTGCTCTTTGTTCACCTTCATGGACACATTTGGCAAAGGCGACATTCATGGTATGGGGCACATCTCAAAATTATACAACGGGTTTCCGGGGAGTGTTCTCGGGCATTGGAAAGATTAGGACCCCAGTAACCCCATCCTTGACGTACAAGCCGGCCAAAGTGGGTATCTTTTGCTGCAGCTTTTCTTTTTGCCAGTCGTTTTGTTTATCTGTTACTTCCTCGGTGTGTCTCTTGTACACCACATGGTGATTTAGCTGAAATATTGCTGAAAGCCATGTAAACCTCTACAGCAAAAGATCTTCATTTTAGCCAGCTTGTGCGTCAAGCATTGGGTTACTGGGGTCATATTCTTTCTAGTGCCCCAGGACACTCTCCCGAAACCTCGCGAGATAATTTTACATTAAAATAATTTTCTTACGAAACATTAAACCTATGTTCTTGTTTCGTTTCTTATCTGATGTACAAACAACCAGCCAAAATATCAACGTATTAAGAGTGAGTCTATACTTGTATACTTGAAAGTTTCGTGAAGTTAGTTACAAAAGTGCACTTGGGTAGTTCTGCATTCTTTTTCTTATTTTTGTTTTAAAAAAAACAACACATCTTTGATTAAGTCATCCTGGGTAACTGCAGGGCCTTTACGCTCGCTACCGACAACGCTACTAGGCCCTGGGTTTTATCGATATTACTGTGATGATATGATGCAGTGCTGACAGCACCCTTGGTTCGTCAGTACCAGCCGAAATTCGCAGATTTCACTGAGCCACACTATGTGTTCTCCTGTTGTAAAATCTGACTGCCGCGATATAACTTGGAAAAAATGTTGAAACTCACTAACTTACGGACATGGTGATCTTGGTAGAATAAAGTAAATATGTAGTTTGATTTGTATTAATACTCAGAACACATTTAGAGAGTATGTAATCTACTTCAACCCTATGAAAACTTCGTGTTTATATTTTAATTGACACCTTTGTCCTCTTTCACTTGATATTGATAACACCAACAACTTTGTTTTTGTTGTTTAGTTTGAACGTGTACGGAAAGTCAATGTGTCTTTAGCGATTAAATACGTGTATTTGTTGCTAACAATTACATGTGATCTACTTGATGATGCCTCTTATGTCCTGTGACTTTTATGGGCAGTTCCCAGTACCGCTATTTGAGTGGCTTTTGGAAGTATAAGTGTTGGGAGAATATGAAAAGTGAGCTTAAAAACAAGACTAGTAGCTGTTTCAAAATGTCGCTGTAAATTTAAAGTATTAAAGAAATTATAGCCATTAACTTTTGTTCCTATTTTTAGTTAACTACGTATGTTCTAATCTGCTGGAATTGTTAATAATAAGTACGCAATGTTTGCATTTTCACGCCAGTTGTCGACTGGATTTTCACATAAGTCGCACTTTACAGCCGCGAACTAGACTGTCACACAGTCGTGGAGTCAGTATTTTCATCACCACAACCAGACTAAAATGTTGTTGTCTTCATAAAATAAAACTCCCTGCGAGTTTCTTGTCATATATTTACTTTCGCTACCTAAAATAACTTTGTCAGCGACTAGGTGTGCGTCTAAGCTAGTGAGTACATGAAAACACCCCCTCGCTTTTGAACCGACCCCTTGTCTGGTGACGTTTGTTCAGATCCGCCTGGGGAATATCCATGCAGGAGTTAACCAACTCGACAAGGAAGTTCCAGTGATCATAGTGCGCGGGAACACTTTCAGTAAACATGGCGTTCGTCTGGGGAATGCTTTTCGTCCTTAGCTCTGTATGTCAACTTGCGGCGAGTGATGTTCAAGGTTAGTTTATTTCGTTGTTTGAGAAACTGAGGTTTGTTTCGCATAGTTCGTTTGACATACTTGGGGACAACAGTTTTAAACTCTTATCCAGTTTCTCCGTTTCTCTGTTTCTCTTAGGAACCGGTTTAACCACCAGAGTGCCAAGTTAAACGTTTGTCAATTTAAATGTCCAAATTCTAGTCAAAATAAGCTATTGAAAACTTACCCTGTGTTAGTTTGTTTAAAAGAGCTTTTGTATGAGCTCATTTAAGCAAATTATAACATCATAGGATAGGTTTTCAACAGCACAAGGTAGTCGGAGTTTTAAATCCTAATAAATAACGCTGGCTCTCTAGTGGTTAAGCAACAACGGTTCTCACACAAACAGCAATACTTGAACTGAATGTTGTTACCGCAGAGATTATTCATCGCTGATATACCACAGGTGTAGGGGTTTCTACGCATTTAAACAAACAGCAACCTCGTCGATGATTTCTTTTTTTTTCTATTATAAATAAAAAATCAAATGCTTTGAATGTTAGTAGCTTTATAAACTGTATACAAACTGATTATTTATGTCAGTGTGAACACCATTATCCGTGGTGGAGCCTGCAGCCATCCAGGAACACGCCCAGTGTTAGACCCAAATTTAGTCTATGAAATACTTTTTGTCAATTTCAATTTAAAAAAAAAAAAATGCCGTATTTCTTTTTCTGAAAATTGAGTTCATGTGGAATAGTATCTTCTAGACTTGTTTATTTTCTAGACTCTCACAAGGCTCTATAAAAATTCCACAGTCTTGGAGCAAAACTACCCCAGTGTATAATGTGGATATTCACTGCAGTTGAAGTTTAACGGTCACAAAGTCTCGCCCAGTCACTGGTCATGTGCCGTACATTTATATAACACTGGTCATGTGCCGTACATTTATACAACACTGGTGATGAATTAAGTCTCGCCCAGTCACTGGTGATGTGCCGTACATTTATATAACACTGGTGATGTGCCGTACATTTATATAACACTGGTGATGTGCCGTACATTTATATAACACTGGTGATGAATTGAGTCCAGGTCTCATCTTGTTCTTGACCGCGCGAGCGTTTCAGTGTTCCACGCAGCTTTAATTTTGTATAAAGTAGACAGTTCGGACAAGTCCCTTTTAAGCTGTGCTTTAAGTAAATTAGAGAACTTGTGACAATGACAGAACTTTATGGGGATACAAACAGACTGCCGTATGAACAATTAGGTCGCCTCGTCGTTTGTGCACATTGGAAGGCGTTTTCACTTTCAATCTATATTTAATGATATCATCATTTAAATTAATGATGCCATTGAATATTAAATGATATGATCAATTCATTTAATTATATTATTAATATATTTACTGATATCAGTAATTCATTTACTGATATCAGCAATTTAATTAATGATATTATTAAATGGGCATTATTTGATTATGTCAGTAAATTAAATTGGTTATATCATCAAATGATTAGCTGGTATTACCAAATAAATTGATGATATCTGCAATTCATTTAATGGTTATCAACAAATGAATTGATGTTTTCAAATGAATTGATGATATCATTAAGTCAGTTGATGATATCATCAATTCGATGTATTGAGTGATGTTGTGACATGTTCAATTCATTTAAGGATATTAATTGAATTGATGATATCAAATAGGTTGTATTGATGACATCATCAGTTCATTTGATGCTTTTTTTAAATGAATTGATATCACTAATTTACTTAATATGATCAAATACAATATGTGTCTGTGTGTCTGTCTGTATGTTCTGTGTGTGTCTGTGTATCTATGTGTGTGTGTGTGTGTGTGTGTGTGTCTGTCTGTATGTTCTCTGTGTGTGTGTGTGTGTGTATGTATGTATGTTCTCTCTCTGTGTGTGTGTGTATCTGTCTGTATGTTCTGTGTGTGTGTGTGTGTGTGTGTCTGTATGTTCTCTCTCTCTCTCTCTCTCTCTCTCTCTCTCTGTGTGTGTGTGTGTGTGTGTGTGTGTGTGTGTGTGTGTGTGTGTGTGAGAGTGTTTATGTGTGTGTGTGTGTGTGTGTGTATTTTTTCAACATGTGTCATATCTATTATGTTGTGTTTGCAGAAATGATTCGACAGTTCCTGTTTGCAGTGTTGTTATCTGGAGGTGAGTTAATCTCAACACTGTAGCTTTACTACAGACCGAGACCTCATAGGTTCGAATCCCGCCTATAGGCTCCGTATCATTCTCTGTGTAAAAAAAACATTTCTACATGCGGCAACATAATTACATTCTCGGTTCGAATCAAAAGCTCGCAGGTTTACTGCATGTCATAGCCACAATGGTGGTGCAGTCTTTATTTTCCTGTGAAAATCCGCTGACTAATTTCAATAATTTGTTTTAGGGTTCATGGTACAGCACCTTTAATAGATTTGAACAATTAAGTATTGAAAAGATTATAGTTTGGTGAATGCATTATTTGTTGGAGGGATAATCTAACAGTTTGTATTGCTATTATTTCAGAGGTAGTGTCAACATTTATTTTTCGCAAAAATTCGACCATATGTCCGAAGATGAATCCTAGAAATATATTTCAGGGGTACATTAGTAATAATATACCACTTGACCTGAGCGCCTACATCCCCCCGCTTCTGCACGAAGCCAGTGTGTCCCACGTTGTAGACTACAGGAAGAAATTTGTGAAGGTCGATCACGGGGATGATTCCATAGTATATGAAGGGAGACTAAGAATCACTAATGAGGCTGTTGCAGTCGCGACAAGCATGTTTAGGGGATTCGAGGATATTGTAAAAGAAGGGAAGATTCTGAATTATCTACAAGACAGCCCGTTTGTTCCTAAAGTGTTCGGACTGATAGCTACGGGCAAGACTATACACAACATTTCTTTGGTAACGCAGTTCATCCAGAATGGTACTTTAGTTGAAGAACTTCTCCAACATGGCGGTAGTCTCACTGAATGTATGTGGATCAGCATTATTCAACAGATTGTTCAGGCGTTGATGGACCTACACGCTAAATTTATCCTGTTTAACAATCTTCGTTTGAGTAATGTCATGGTTTCTTGGCGAGGGTCAACTCCTCAAGTTTACATCATCGACTTTGGATATGCTACATTCAGAAAGGGTAAATCCAGTAAATCTGATGATGATGATGATGAAGATGATGATGGCAAAAGTGTTATTGACTTCCTTGCACCGGAAATGAAGTACAGTGTCAGTACACCTGCATCGGATGTGTTTTCTGTTGGTAAGGCCTTTGAGAAAATTTGCAAATACATCAACAGCACTAAATTGAAAGACATAACAGAGAAATGTTTGCATTTTAATCCTAACGAAAGACCATTCCTTAAAGACATTAACATGTTTCTCAGTGAGCTGAACAAAACAAAATGTTCAATGAAACCTACGGAAGTTCCTCCTAAAGACGTATTGGCATTAGCCAATGAAGATCCTTTGATTAATCTGCCTGTACCTTTATATAGATTAGACTCACTGGCTATGATCCCACAGAAACGAGTCAAAGACGAGCTGGTTGTGGCACACTTCAAGATCACCAACACCACCGTTGTTATAAGATGGTTTGAAAAAACGGATTTTGATTACATCCGCAACGAGGCACAAATAAACTTAATCCTGAATGACACCGGCTACGTTCCCTTCTTTCATGGCCTAGTGGATGCTGGCACCTCACTTGAAAATATGTGCCTTATTCAGGACTATCATAACGAAAAGAAACTATTGACCAAACGTATAGGCGCTTTACAAAGAAAGCCATACAACATTAAACTGAATCTCTCCCTTACGCTCGCGGATGGGCTGGCAAAGGTTCACAATAAAGGCGTGATTTTCAATCATCTGACAAATGATAACATTTTGGTTGATTTTAATCCTCCTATGGTCAAGTTTATTGATGTTGGCACCAGCAGTCTAAATCAAGGCACTCGCATCGAGATGTCAGAGCAAAGCGAAGAAAACCGGAAGTACTTTGCACCGGAAGTCAAACGATTTGATAAAGCGTCACGTGCCTCTGACGTGTACAGCCTCGGTGTGATATTAGGTCAAATATTTAGCTACACTAAAGAAACGGACATGAAGGAGACCATCTCTAAATGTCTTCAAGAAGACCCGGCTGCGAGACCCACTGCCTTAGAAGTAAAGGAAACGATTCAAAACATCCTTGCGAATTTAAAATAAAATGTATTATTAAAGATTGGCTGTCGAAAAGAGAAAAAGAATAGAGAACAAATGAATTCTAGCACTAGAAACAATGTATAGAAATTATTCAGCGGATTTCGATTGATTTGATGAGACTTCCTGCGGAAATCTCATCAAACCAATGGAAATCCGCTGAATAATTCTTATACATTTTTTAGTGTTTTTCTGATTACATTATGGCGTTCTACTTAAATTCAACCTGTTGCATTTGTTTTAAAACTGGGATAAATGTGCATTAAAGAAACGAAATACCGTGCATAATTATATAGTTGGCTTAATTACTTATTGATTGCGCTTACTATACAATAATGACGATAAGGAAACATATGGAGGTCACCGTAAGTCACATATTGACTGCCACGTTAATTCTGCTGTAACATTGTGTTTCTCTGAAACACTTTTGTATGGTGACTGAGAGGGGCCACTGTAATATCGCATTCTACAACCTATGCGAATGAGAATGAGTCGACATGACGTATGTATGGCATGGCGATATTGCGATAGCACGACACGACATGGCGATAGCACGACACGACATGTCGTGTCGTGCTATTGCCCTGTTGTGTCGTGCTATCGCAATATCACGCAGGTTGAGAAGATTGATTTTGCGATGACGCTTCTCATCTACCACAAGTTTCTTTAAAATTAAGTTTTATTATTATGTGAAAGGTAAAAAACGCATAGTATTTTACTGCGTCAATTTCATTAGGCCTAATACTATTTATTCGTCTTTAGCGCCACACTTCCACACTGCAGTGGCCATGGTGTTTTGTACTTTAATACCCTGGTTATCAGATACAATGTTCAAACAGTCAATCTTAACTGCCTAGGAATAATATAACCCAAGATGCCTGTTAGGCGCTATAAGGTTAGCATTTCCTGTGCGTGTCTTCCTTACCAGATACTTTGTAATACTGCTGAACAGGGGCACACTTTGAACAAAGCCACTTGCCTTAGGTGGCACCACAAGCTTTGGAACCTGTGTCGCAATGCGGGACAGAAAAATACCCCCAAATACTCCAAGGAGTCAAGTAAGCCGAGCAGGTCATTCATCCAGCTACAGTTCAAACCTAACATTGCTTAACTTCACCTGATTGTGGTCATCGCGCTATGCACCAAAAATGTGCCATTAAGCCAATGGGATAATTTTTTGTTAAAAAACAAAATCATTCCCATGCACCTTTCAATAAATAAAATATTTCACTTTCCCCTCAAAATACCAAAATTGTTGCAAACTGCACTTTTTTGTAAAGTGCACAGTTTACAACGAGTTTAGCATTTGTAAACCAAACCCATAGTGATCTTAACATATATAAATTTAAAAGTATTTTGCCGCAAATGGCTGTAATATTATCCAAGCGGCTTTAACCATTAACCCACTTCCTCAATATAGTATTTTTAAAAAAGCTTTGAAATAATTGTCTAAAGTGAGCTCCTTCGAATTCTTTTAGCTATGTGGATCGGTGAGACTAATTGTAAGATGCTGGTATTACGGTCCTCTATAATTTGCTAGACAGACAGTTGTTAGACTGTGGAGTAAACTGTTAAATAGGTGTAATACTTCACCACTGGACTAATAGATTCAGTTAACAAATGCCAAAATCATGGTAAAATTTGGGAAATTACAGTTTACCACAGTTTTCGTAATTGTAAACAGTTGCCATTGCACCAACGTTCATCTTAACAGTTAGACAACATCTGTTCCACATTCCCAGCACTGAGCATCCCAACACCTTAACCATTCGGCCACGGGGACTTTCACCCCATGCACGAAAACGCTAGTACCCAGCATCCTATCACTTGAACCGTTCAGCCACCGAGACTTTGCTGAAGGAGCAAGCATATGCCCCGAAACGTTGTGAACTTACGAACAAACCAGAAGTTGACATCCAAAAAATCTTGACCTGTGTACCACCAATTGTAAATGTCCCTAAAAGAATTGACCTTGTTCCAACCACACAAAGTTTATAGAAACAACTCTTTTCAGAAAGTGTAAAACCAACCCATATAATTTTGCTTATATTTTTTATAAAATTCATAGTATATAATGTGTTTGTCACTTTCTCAATGGCATAAGGTTGCATTGACAGTTAATTTTACTATTTAAAAGTACATAGTCTATTGATGTCTCTATTTAATCTTAACACGACTGTTTGTAACAGGCTATGTCGATCAATATGATGTCGATATCTCAAACAAAAGGGGAACTGGGCCAAGCCATCTGGACCCCGTTCCACATAGCGATCTCAGGCTAAGATGATTGTAGGATATAAAATGTAACATTGGCTTATGGCTGTCGTAGCGCAGAGATCGATTTCTGTACAACGACAATCGTAAGCGTATGATAGAAAACAACTCCACAGGACATTGTTTTAAAATTCCTTACGATCAACTTAGCCTAAGATCGCTTTGAAAAACGGGGGCCTGGAGTACATACATGTATGTACCTTAAACAAATAGGTCGAAGGTCAGCAGCAAACACTGCTAACCGCTGATTGGCTGTGTAGAAATTGTTAATTATCTCCCTTAGTTTCAGTCGAGTTAATAGTTGTAGTTAACTTAATGGTTTGACATTTACGTTCTTATGTGGATTTTGCTGTGTTATCTTCTGTTCAGATATCGTCTTGACACGTGGCAATTTGTACGTATACATGTAGTTCGTTGCACTGAACCAATTATTTTGATTTACAAACGCTAAAATTGTTGTAAACTGTGGCATTTTTAGGGAAATACACAGTTTACAGTGATATTAGTCTACAAGGATATTGTCATTTATAAATTCTTTTGCAAAACGTAGTTTACAATGATTTTGGCATTTGTAAACTTTTGTTAATTTAGTGTGATTTGTGCATTTACCAAAGAAAAAAACAATTTCTTTGGAATAAGTATAGTTTACAATGATTTTAACATTTGTAAACACTTGTAAAATTGTTGTGAATTTGACATTTTCATTTTGAAAAAAAATTCTTTGAAAAATACAGTTTTTGATTTGGGAATTTTACAAATGTCAAAATTGTTTAAATTGCACACTTCTCCAAGAAAGACAAATCGTTCTTTCGAAAGTAGACAGTTTATTTTAAATTTGGTATTTGAAACCTGTCCCAGTGCGAGTCTAACATTCGTATAAGTCATGTTAAAGAAGTGAAATATACAAATGTCAAAATAATTTTGTTTTAAATGACTATGTTAAAATCTGTGTAAATGATGTTCCTCCCAAAGAAAAACAAGTTTTTCTTTGAAAAATACTCAGTTTACAAGGATTTTGGAATTTTTAAACTGATCCCACTGGCCCAGTCATGCATCAGCGAAAGTCATGTGTGGGAAGTGAAATGTACACCCTGATATGTGATGTTGTAGGTTTCATAGCTTGTCTGATTGATCTGTTTGGAATGACTGGAATAACTCCCTTGTTTGTTTTGCTGGGGAAAAAGTGTGCAGCTTTTCCAATATGTTTCAGCAGATATGCCGAGATTGTGTAAGTTTTTGTGATGGAAGTCTTTTTAGTTTATTCTACAACTTTTTAAACACAAACTTGCATCTGACAAATTTTACCTCTGTCACATTTGATACATGTGAAATTTATTTCGTTTGCTTTTGATTTACTTGTAAACAGTAAGGGTTTAAACTATGAATAAAAGTTAATAAAGAACATACAAATGTAATAAAATATATGGAAAGAATATTTGAAATAGGCAAAAAATAGTAATGAACTATATTTTTGAAACTATAATTTTTTAAATAATTAATATTATGTAATAGAAAATAAAATACAGAAAAGAAACATGTCACTGTCCCTGCAAAATGGCAACTTGCAAGGTTTTGAACAGACAGTGACGATAAGGCCCCCCCAAATGTTTTTGTGATTCTGATTTCCCGACCTTGCCTACATTATGGGTGCCGACACTATTTTTTTTATTAGCATAATGACAAAAAATAACATTGTATCATCTACTGCAGGGGAAAACCTATTTTATCTTTTTAAGCCTTTAAGTGCCGAACACAACATTTGCTCATTTTACTGTTCAAATTCCAACTGAAACAGGCTGTTGAAAACCTATTCTGTGGTA
>JAULCD010185772.1:0-10758 GCA_032361085.1 Calliostoma canaliculatum
CCTTACGAAGTTTATTGTTTTAAAACGACCCAGTGTAGTATTTGTGCAATCTTGCAAAATGTGTTACATAAAACTGCTTAATGTGGATTGACCCTGTTATGTTATGCAACTGTATGATCCCTGTTTATTTTAAAAGTTCTAATGTACTACAGACACGCCCATCATCAATTAACTTTCGAGATATAATTAACTTGAATACACACTCAGTTTCCTTCCTTTGACATTTGAACTATGAGTGAAGTTTAAACAAATAGACAGTGAGAAACAAGATCCTCAAGATCGAAAGAAGGATTAAGTTTATATTCTGTTTTCGAATTTTAGTGTAGATTGTATATCAACTAATTATATTACGTTTGGATATAAGGTTTACAAACCACTTGTTACTGGTTATTCTTATCTCGGTATGGTTGAAGATCAGTTTCAAAAACCTTTTATCTCGTGAATGACATGTGTTTTGATCAGAATATATATTTATGACTAAATTGCACGCAAAATTCCTTTCAAGAGCCTGTTATAGCGATATATGTATGAGTCGAATTAACAGTCAGTGAAATCGACACAGGAAAACACAATAAAACGTTTTACCCGTATGAGCACTAAATGTGAACATTATGAGTTGTTAAAAAACCTTGTCAGTTTTTCTTTGATCAAAGAAACGGCGTTAAACCCTAACTCACTCACTCACTCTTTGATCAAACGAGATTCTTTGTACCTGCTTTTGTGTCATTACACACCAAAAAGGGTTTATATACTTTCAGTAAGTTGAAGATGTGATAGTTTCAATCCAACGTAAGGAATGGAACATGTCATTTGCTCTCTAATAATGTGTAAAAATACATTTTATTTATCGACAAACGTCTTATACTTAATTTTATTATAGGAATGTTTTGCTGTTCAAGTTTATGTGTGTTATATATAAGCAGATTAAGTCTAAAGAAACAAAATAAAAGTGGAAGCAATTCATCATAAAAATAAATGTTTCGATGGAAGACCGAATCTAAACCTATGGCGACCAGCTACCTTGGTCGCACCAGGAATTGTAACCCTTGGAGTGTAAAGCTCATAATTTGTCATTTCATCGTCCAAGAGATAAATATCGGCACACAAAGGGCGTTTGCACTATACTTAATATTCGTACCCTAATAAGATCAGTTTCATGTCAGTGATGCGTTGGTTGACTGCAACTGATTTAGTGATATGTAAGTGTTTGGTATATTCTCTTACCTCCTGCCCTAACACGGCTCCTGCAACACATAGGAACGGTTTCTGCCTTCTGTCCGTCTGTGTGATATTTCATTTCCGAAGTAAAACTATGTACATACTTAAAACCAAATAGGTCAACTGGTGGCTTTAGCCATTTAAGGATTTTTCCAAATTCATGTTTTTAGGGCTGCGTTTTGACCCAAATTTTGTATTGCGATATATTGCACATATAATACATATTGCATTATATTGCAGAAGACAACATTATGTTTACCTTTAGGTAAATCAGCGTTACAAGCCTGTGTCCATTTTAACCCTGAAAGTTGGACTGTTTCAATCCCAATAGCATGTTAAAAACATTTCCTGTGGTAATTTGTTTAATAGAGCTTCTATCGTAACTCTTTTAAACATATTGTCACAGGATAGATTTTTAACAACACAAGCGTGTTTCAGTTTTTAGTTCTTCTAAAATCATTTTGACCCTTTAAAGGTTAATATGTAAATTACTTTTAAATAATAAAAATTGAAAGCAAAAAAAAACCAAACCAGTGTTTAATGATGTTTGCGATATGTTTGTTTTTAAACATTTATAATTGTTTACTTTAAAAAAAAACCCGTGGGGTTTCCAGGGTGTCCTCGGGCACTGGAGAGAATAGGACTCCAGTAACCCAATGCTTGACGTACAAGCTGGCTAAAATGGTAATCTTTTGCTGTAGTCTCTTTTTCTTATTTGTTACTCCCTCGGTGTGCCGTTTGTACACCACATAGCGATATAGCTGAAATATTGCTCTATTTCACTCAAGTACTCAAATTATTACACACAAAAAAGTAGCACTACATTTGAAGTTAACAAAAATGATTGACCAAATTATTTGTTTCTCTTCGAAATAAATATTAAAAATCATTATGATCATTAATATACCCGTCCTTCACAAACGTATTGCCTTACCTAATTGTTTCTATTTGCATGGCTGTACACGGGTAACACAGCCCTAGTTTCCATGTAAACAAATTTAACTTTGTCTAAAATAAGGGTCAGCTTTGATTCCGAAGCATAATGGGTCGGGGGTATAGAGGAATCGGTCTTCTTCACTTAAAAACATCTCATCACATCAATAGAAGTCAACTGAATATAATCTATACATTGTTTCTATTGTTGTCACATTGCTTCAATTATCTGCAGCATCTGTACTTTGCAAAAGAGAAGTCCGCATTAACAATGTGGTTACAGGATAGAGTACACCTTGCAAGATGGACCTTGCTGCAAGCTGGCACTGGCAATCTAGGAGTTACAATGTGCACTGGAAAACAATGTATAGAAATTATTCAGCGGATTTTAATGGGTTTGTTGAGATTTCCTATGGAAATAATGTCTATACATGTTTTAGTGGTGGTAGTGCAACGCGCGATGTTCTCTCTGTGTATGTTTGATTTTATTTCATTTTGTCTGAATGAAATACGATGCTTCCATTCCTTTAACAGACAGACAGACAGACAGTTTTATTCCTTTGTTAACCTATGTTCTCTTTATAATAGCTGTCAAAAAGTTAAAATATAATAAATTTCATATGTAACGAGTGTTCAGATGAAAGTTAAGACAGCTCATCGGCAAGAAGCATTGTAAAGCAGAACGAAGTGCAGTAATATCTACACGTTCACAATATCACCATGTGCACAACTCACAGGTTTACTATAAAACGCTAAACATGGAATTGCCTTGCCTTTTTGTAACTACATGAGGCTTGTGCAGTTTAGTTCCATGTACATGTCCAGAGACAAGTTTATCGAATTGTTTTCAAAACTTGAGATAAGAAATAGGGGGCTATTTCATGAAGCCAATGTTAATTTACGACGTCATACACTAGGTCACTGAGCCAAAATTTTGGCTAACAAATGTCACAACAAACGATGCAATTTCTAAGAAAGTGTTTTTTAAAAGATCTTTGTCTTGTGTACTCCAAACCCTTTAACACGTAGATTGCTTTGTGAATGGGGCCCAAAAAGCAAAATACTAACATAAACAGAAGGAGAATTTACCAGATGCCAGGCAGGTTACTCTCGGTTTACTCTCTCTTCCTCGATTTCCATACATTTAACTCAAAACAACTGCTGACACAGTGACTATATTACCCCGGGACAACAATGTAGAAACACCTTGAGACATTAGTAAACACTTTCGGCACGGATTTTGACAGTACTGTTTCAACATACACATATTGAACTATCACTCTCACACGAAATCAACTGCCTGTAGATTATAATAAGTATTTCAGTTAAAATGCGACGTCTATCTCATCATTATTATTATGTTAGTCCGATCTTTAAAGCGAGTTTAAGTTAAGATGGACGCAAGTGATCGAAACAATGTACTGTTAAGTTGTTTCTTATAGTAGTCCTACAACTGTCACAGCGCATCGGTTTTAAAGCGATCTCTGTGCTACCACAGTCGTAAGCCAATGCTATATTTTAGCACTTACGATCAACTTTGCCAAAGATCTCTTTATTGAACGGGGCCACGGAGCTCCAAGGTTTGAATCCAGCCCCGGGTCTCGTTGTCATGCTCTGTGTTAAAACATTTCTTCATGCAGTGAGGAATTATTTCGATGCTCCTACACAGTACCACGGTTATTTTGCAAAAAAAACACGGCAATACATAACCACATTGGCGTGGCAGGCTTTCCTCCTATGATAAATCTAGTCACCGTGAGATGTTTGATGCAAACAAGGTTAAATCACAACTAATCTCCTTACGAAAACAAGTATGTTTGGCCTTCTTTTGTGCTGTTTATTACTCAAACAACAACAACTGAAGTGTGATGCTATTCATATAACAGCTTCGTGGCTTCTTCATATTTATCTTTCAAGAAGAGCCAAGCAGACTACTCAAACGTACACGACCTGAACAACATATAACTTGATATTATACGTGTGATCACAAACTTGAAACAGTTGAGGAAATTTTTAGTCGAGACAGTCTCTCAAATAACCTTTGATGAATTATGTATCCCACATTGCTATGCCTTTTATCAGGAGGGAAAAGCAGACTAATGACTACAAATATATTTCACAGGACGACATTATCACATTATACTTTCGGCTGGCATGTAGCCGTGATATAGGTCATTGCATAGGGCGTACATTTGCTACTGTAAAGAAAATTGTAATTTTTGTAAAAACATTTAATGAATTACTTGTGTTGTGAAAATACATCAAAGTTTAGCAGTGCTTGGTGTTAGTTTAGCTAGATGGACAAACATCGTTTCAGCCCAGACGTAATCGATGGACGTGGGGTATTAGGAGATTTAAACAGCGGGGGATTGTCGTCAGATTTTATCTACTGTAAAAACACCATTCAATTCATAAGCTTCTCCTTTCTCATAGACACAACACAGTTATCAACGAACATCATGAAACAGACATGTATTAGAACGTGTTGTAAGTGAAATTGTTTTTTTTATAAAGCTGAAATAAAACCTCAACTAAGTTGTTAATGTTTATGTCCAATAGTGCATACTGCTTCAGAATACAAATAATGTTGCTGACTTTATATTCATATTCCAAAAGTGTCAAACATTTCATATAATATTCATATTGAATCATATTACAATACTTTTTGGTGAAAGCAAATATCGTGTGATTGATATGTTGGTATACGGATGCACTGAGCACTTGTAAAATGAATACTAAGTCGCAAAATTGAATTGTTTTTTGTGTTATTTATGTCAATGAAATCCAATGGAAATCCGCTACATATTGTTGTGTGTGTTGGATACTTTATGAGGACAGTTTGAATGATATCGATAAGTTTTGTGTACCTGATAACACCAACTTTTAAAGTGGCAATGAAAAACAAACTTGCAAAAGATCTGACTTAAATTACACTGGTACATCCATTTCGGTGCACGGAAGCATTTTAAGGTTAATGGATTTAGTTTCAGATGCCTCAATTTGCTGTAAAGCGTACGTTTTTGTTTAAAGCAGAGTTTGACATTTGTAATTTGAACATTTAGGCTGTAATATCAGTGATGTATTCGTGTCTACCCCGTGTTAATTTTAAACTTGCATCAGTTGAAACTCACTCATTGCAGAGCCCACACAATCATGTAGCAAAATAAAGTGCATAGACTATTGTGCAACTCGTATGTTAAAAAATATCAATCTAAAGTTTACAGGTAGATATTTGTGTAAGAGAAATGTCACACAAGACAATTTGTAACTGAACGATATTGAACCTAATGGGTTTGCAGTTTCCTGCAACGTCATAAAAAGAGCTTTTATAGTAATAAATCCACCATTATATGACAAACAAACAGTGATACATTCTGTAATTGCATTTAAAAACTATAATTCAGTAATAAGCATTGCTATTAGAAGATGTTATTAGTTGTGGTATTGGCGTTCAAAGAAGTAACGGGATAAACTATGTTCAAGCAGCTCGATGTAGACAGATTTAATCAATTTGAACGAGGATGGAATTGCGGAGGAAGACACACAAGCGTGAAATAAGACTTGATTAGTTAATTACAACCCTACTTGTATCATAGATAGTAGACGATGTTTGCGATACAATTTACACTGTCACAAAACTGAGTAAAGTTTAAATGAAATTCTAAGTGACTCATGTTTATAATAACATAAAACACAGTGACGAAACTACATTTGTTAAATAGCCCTTAAGCCGGTAGAGCTAGCCATGGTTGCTGTTTGCAAAGCCAGGTGTCATCCTATAGGATATGTGTACTGCCTTTCAACAGAATCTGTCTTTATCTGTGTAAATGTAAATCCTTCGCTAGTTGGGACTTATTGTTTGTTTTAGAAACGTTAATCCCCGCATTGTATGTGGTGTTGCCGATGTATGCTTCAGCAAGATTAAAATTATAAAAAATAACTTTTTTACCCCAAGACTATAAGTGCAGGCGTATGTCGTATTAAACATTAAAAGTATCTAAAAGGATATGTTAAACACGAATATCCATTTTAGCGGCTTGGGACTGTCGTAGTGCAGAGGTCGCTTTTGAACCGGTGTCATTTGGCACTGGTTCAAAATCGAACTCTACGCTACAACAGTCGTAACCCTATGATCAGAAAGAATTCCATTGTTTTACTCACGATCAACTTAGCCTAAGATCGCGTCGAGGAACGAGGCCAAGACTAGCATTTTGAACATCCTCGTAAAGATGACGTTTCCTAATATTTTCCTGGGTGCCGTTTTACCAATTTGTCGTAAATTTGCAATGCCGTAAATCATGTCACTGGACTAAAGGGTTCAGTTTATTAATGTCCAAACTTGCTCTAAACTGAGCACTTTTGACAAAAAAACCAAGGTTTTTTAAACCAAAACAATGCAATTTTACAACTGATTGTGGCATTTATAAAACACACCCATCGGCTAAATAAACGTCCTAAAAGACCTTGTAAAATGGGACCAGGCTGTGTAATTAAATGATCAAAGTGTTAATAGTGTCAATATCATCTCTTTTAGAACAACGAAACTGTTATGTTACATTGTAACAGTATGATTGAATGGATATTTTTCAGGCCATCAAGTAGGAAGATCGATAAGAAGTGCTATAGAAAATTGTAGAAACAGATGTAATCACTCTGAGCGAGAATTAAATGGCAATGCTGGAGTCTAAAATCTTGTACTGTGACTCTACTCTAGTTGAGTAGGTGAGTGAGTGAGGTTTTGTTTAACTGCCTCGTACATTATTTAGGCTATTAACGGGCAGAACGTTTAAGCATTCAAACATAATAGATTTGGGGGGAAAACAAGACAAACCAAACGATACCCCGCGTTTTAAGGTTATTATTTTTAGTTTGTATTATTTTACACAATAAAATTTTGTGTATGTGTATATTAAAATTAGAAATGACCACAGGGAAATAATATTGAAATTATCCAGCGGATTTCCAATGGTTTGATGAGATTTTCTGTGGAAATGTCATGAAACTAATTACATCCGCTGAATAATTTTGTACATTTATTTCCAATGGAGAATATGTGTTTTTAATTGTCCTCAACTCTCAAAGCACCAAAATCGGTCACACTTCTAAATTATCAAACATCCCTTAAATATTGGTCCGCAACTCATGTGATATTTTTTATCACGAGTTGGTTGCTTTTTTAAGTTGGAGATTTTTTACAAGACTCCTTTCACAAGCATTATTCTCTGGCGTTGACGTGTTATATTTGCAGCCAACTCACCTTCTCTAGTTACGTTTCATTATTTGCCTTTTACGACAAGCATTTGGGGACCCAGATCCCGTTCGTCAAAGCGATCGTAGGCTATGTTGATCGTAAGTGATAAAATATAACATTGACTTACGACTTTCGTTGAACATAGATCACTTTCAAACCGGTTCCAAATCTATCTCTGCGCTACGATACTCTTAAGCCTATAATAATAAAAAAAAAAAAACCCACAGGACATTGTTTCAAAAGTTGCTTATTATCATCTTAGCACTGAGGTCGTTTTCAGGAACAGAAGCCTGCGTTAAACTCACGGGGTGCACCGAACCAATTCAAACATCTCTTCCATACCAGCCCGCAACCAATAGGATACTTTACTTCACAAGTAAGTCACTTTTGCAAGCTAGTTGCTTACATGTTGATCGCTTTTTAAATCAACGAAAGGACCTTCATAATAGTAGTTTGCAAATCCACTTCTCACAGTTCAGGATTTTTTTTTGTTTAAGCCAGGTCAAACTTGAATCGATATAATTGATAAAGTTAAATAAATTGTATCTTGACCCATTCATATAATGTCAACATCACTTATCCTTTACGTGATGAAACTAGTGACGATGGGCCACTGGGTTTGGTTTCCAAATGACAAAGTTATTGTAAATTGTGCACTTTACTGCCAAAACCCTGGTTCTTTTGAAAGTTCACAGACTTTATTATTTGTAAACCATAATAACTAGTCAACTTGTAAAGAATTACAAGTATTATCTTTTGCGTTCATTGTTTAACACAAAACATACGAATACATTACCCACGTTTCCTGGTCATTGTAGCAGCTGACGGAACTCGGTTAATCCTAGAAAGTCAATCAAACCCTGACCAAACTATGTCAAGTTTCTGATTTATTCCGATTGTAATAACAGGTATTGATTGTGTGTTCAGTTGTCCTACTTTTGTTTACAAACATAAATTGATTTACACGATAGTGAGATTTGTCAACAACATACTTACATTGAACTGGCTTTGTAAATGAGTCCATTGGCAGGAGAAGATTGCTACGTGTTATAAATGGTTCGACAAATTACTTTCTTGAACCCGTTTTAAATCAGATTGCATGAAGTATGGCCCATGTTGGCAGCTGTATTGTTTCTTTGTCTGCACTCTATTGCGTTGTACGTACGTATCTGTCAAGTCCCGGGGATCATCTTCTTGTTTTGAAAGCACAGTAAATGTTTAGTTAACCACCCACTAGCTTTAAAAGAAAATAATTGTGTCTTAAGAGATATGTTGTCAAATTACGAATCACGGATTATTTCAAACCTTTGAATGCCAAGCTGAACATTTCTCCGTTTTATTATCGATATTTCAATAATTTCAATTTATGCTGGGATAGTTTCTTCTAAAAAGCTCCCGAAGAAGGTCTTTAAACACATCATTACAGGAGTGATTTTGAACAGTCATAGGGTTTAACCATCAGATTAATTAACATATTTTAGTCTTTTAGAAGACGTCTTTAGATGTTTATGGTTTTAAAGGTAATTAGGTACATGTATGAGCTTTGCCCGTTTTAAAAACATGTTTCATTTACAATATACGATAAGTCATATCATTGTTAAAAACAAGTTAGACTTTTGACATTTTGGTGGGCAATTATAATTTCATTTAACATGTATATTGATATTTGTACATGTACTGTCATGAGAATCTGAACCCAAGCGGCCAACTCAAGTATACATAGCACATACATGTACGCGGTTTCTGTGGCGCTGTAAACCTAACTCTACTGCAATACCTATTGAACGACTTTACGACAAGCAGATTGTCTACGAATGAACGCTGTAGACCATGTTAGACAAACCTGCATCAAGTATTTATTCATTTTCAAAAAACCAAACTATTGTTTACGAAACAAAATGTATTTGTTCCTAAAAGCATACAAAACAGTTTTTAAAATGGTATCATCCATCTAAACACAAAAACAGAATCATCCATCAGCTGATATATGTATGTAGTGACTATTATCCGTCGTTACCTCATACTAGTCATTATGGAATAAATACAACGGAGAATATAAAGTATAAAATTGTGCTATTTTTTTGTTTGATGCAAAATTAAAAGGAACCCTGCAGAACATATTTACATCAAGGCGATAAATTGTTAATCCAGTGTAAATAATTTCAGACATGACTGAAATAGATTAAAGTGGTTTTCGAAAGATTCCCCAAAGAGAATCAATTTATTTCCAGCAAATCATTAAGCAATTACAGAAGTCACAGTTTGACTCCTCCAGCTTGTACACCAAGATAAGCTGAAGCATTCATATGTAAATAATCACATCCCAAGCGATCTTCATTGGAAACAATCTCCAGTAGGAGCGATTTAAGAGCTTGCTTCAAATATGTGTGATTAGATGGGAGCGTAAAGTAGATATACTGTTATGTCTATAGGAGAATTAATCCTGATATTTCTAGAAACAGTTAATACGTTTCACTAGGCCAATATTCATAGACTGTATACTATATTGGCTTTTGAACAGCTATCTTATTAGATTTTGTAGCTATTTTAAACAAATTACTACAGGATAGGTGTTTAACAACACAATCTACTCGCGCTTTTAAATTTTTTCAAACTTAATTTAATTATAAATCTCAATTTACAAATGCGAAACCGTGATATATTTAAAAGACAAACAAAACAAAGTATTTCTATATAAAATACACAATTTACAATGATTAGCCAGTTGGATGCGTTCACAAATGTTAAATGCTGACACAATTTTCTGAGACTTTAACATTTGTGAACCAAGCAAGATGGCAAAGTGGAATTAACTATTCATCATGAAACTATTCAATTTTGCAAGGTGCAATAGTTCCAATAAATTTCATAGTAGTTTACGAATATGATGATGAAAGTGATTGCTGGGTGATTACCGTTGAAGCTGCTAGCTGTGTACCATATATTTAACAGCGTTGGTGGGTTGTTACAAAGATTACTTGCTTGATAAATGTTATAACTACTTGATAAAATAAAATTTATAACTTACCAAATGATTCAATGTGATTGATATTTCCAATAGTAATTCCTGAAATTGGTTATGTGGGAAGGAGCCACAGTGTCGCGAATTTCCCGATATTTGAGATAACAGACAAGATTGATTGTTGAAATTTCCAGTCTGGACAGCATCAGGTTGAGCTGGATATACGTCGATGTTAGTCACAATCTATCATACTTTTATTATTGATCATAATCTATGGTGGCCGAGAGGGGCCATCGCAATATCGCGTCCTATAACCAACGCGATATGGCGACATGGCGATAGCACAACAGGACATTGCGATATTGCGATACCGCGATAAGACGGCATGGCGATA
>JAULCD010185883.1:0-10758 GCA_032361085.1 Calliostoma canaliculatum
CCATCGCAATATCGCGTTCTATAACCCACGCGATATGGCGATACCGCGATAAGACGACACGACATGGCGATAGCACATCACGACATGGCGATAATATTGCCATGTCGTGTTGTGTTATCGCCATGTCGTCTTATCGCCATATCGCAATGTCGTGTTGTGCTATCGCCATGTCATGTCGTCTTGTGTCGTCTTATCGCGGTATCGCCATATCGCGTGCGTTATAGACGTGATATTGCGATGACCCCTCTCGGCCACCATAATTTCCCCATGAATACATTAGTTGCCTGATCAAATAACCAAGAGGCTACCTTTTCGCGTACATATATTGTTCTGGCCCTAGTTCCCCAAAGCGATTTTAGTGCTAATATGACCATTAGTGATTTTTGAAACGATGTCTTGTGAAGTTTTTACGACTTACAAAGCAGAAATCGAATTGAAACCAATGCCGAATGGCACAGATTCCAAAGCGATGTCTGCAGTACGACAATCTTAAGCTAATGTTGTATTTTTGCACTAACGATCAACTTAGCCTAAGATCGCCCAAACGTAAAGCTAAGATGTCATAACGACAACTCTAAGTTTAAAGTTAAGCCAGCTTAGTTTTATTTTAGCTTTCTGGAACAAGACCTTGTTCTCTCCCTTTCTCTCTTTGGCTGTTTGGTTTAATGAGGATGTTTAACGGTCATGAAGAAATATTAACTAAAATTGATCTTAGCTTACGATAGCTTTGTGAAACGGGTCCCTAGTACGCCCAGTCCTGGTTATGTTTGCCTTATTGTCGGCCAAGTTCATACGCCCACTGTACCATGAGAGTAGGTTATGCGGTTTAGTATATTAATAGTTTAAATATTGCACATGTGTAAAGTATAGATACCTGCTGAATCTGTTTAATTAGGATTTTATAATGCTGAAAAAGTTAAGAATATAAAGGATTTGGGGTATACTCAATTGCAAAGGCTATTAGGCCATTCTGGAAGGTAGGGCTGGTGCTATTTCTTACACTGACCTTTAAGTCGTGGGTTAAACCTTTACACTCTGAACATATATTGCACATGTAATTTGAAAACAAACTTAATCTCTTTCATGCAATAATTAAATTGATAAGATATTAATTTCTCGTAGTAATTACGTGGAGTAACTGTTCATTCATTTAAAGTAGTTCTGTCTAAAAGCGTTAGTAGTGTGTGTCTCATGAACTTCTGAAATACAAATAGGAAATTTTCGGAACACTGTACCACACAACGGTTTTGTTACCATGACAACCGTGTTCGTTATATGCCGGGATACGTTTCACGAAACCGTCGTCAATTTACGACCTTGTAAACCATGTCTCATAAGCAATGGCTCAGTGACATGGTTTACAACGTCGTATATTTACGATGACAATTGGCTGAGTTTCATGATTTACAACGTGGTAAATTTACGATGGCTTTGTAATACGACACGCTGTGCTGTATAGGACAACATATGTAATATGACACGCTGTACTGTATAGGACAACATATGTACTATGACACGCTGTACTGTATAGGACAACATATGTAATGGGGGATGTTTGAAAGTAAAAAAAAATGCAAATACTAACAAATGAACCGTAGTCACTTTAAAGTCACAACTTCCGTTTAATTAGGACAACCGTCCTTTAACAGTATTTGACTAAGGCCTAAACATCGAAATTCATCACGGTTACAGATGGTTGCATGCTCTGTGAAATAATTAAAAAGAAGACCCATTCACCGACAAGAAATGATTCAACCCCGAGAGTAAGGTGTGAACAGTCAGCTGCAGCTCAACGATTGATTGAAGCTTGTAGTGTCAGAATCTTTTCGGATGGGCACGTTTCCATTTTAAAGGAAAGTTAATTAAAGTTGGATGCAATGTTACCTGGTAGATAAATCTCATTTGCTTTGAAAAATTGATATCTTGTAGGAACGTCAACTATCACCTGTAGTTGTACATCTTGCGCTGCAGCCCTCCTGGGTTCATTTTCAGTATGTGACAATCTGATGCTTTCACTGGAAACAATTTATAGAAATTATTCAGCGGATTTCCATTGGCTTGATGAGATTTCCATAGGGATCATAAGAAGTAAACTAATAACAAGTCTGAAGTTTACAGCAACATACGATGAGCATATGAGTCACGTTGATCAATGTAAAATATGGCCATTTTATGAACACATAAGAACCGTGATAAATGACATAATTGAAATTCGATCCATCACATTTGTAAGTTTCCATAGAACCAAATCTAAATTTAAACTTTAATAAAATAAATCCAATTTCTATCAAAATATGACTGATCAGGCCAACAGGGAGAGACTGGAAATTTTCCTCTTCTAATAACAGCAATTGTCTCTTGAAACGTGTTTTACAACTTCAAGTGTTTTCATGAAATGTCAATAACTTTGTCATCAAACCCTCCTTTATCAAATGTGGACGTGTCAAATGCAACATGTAATCTGATTTGACGCAATCAAAACGTTAATTTCATTTTGTTTCAAATATAATTTACTAATTTATCTCAACAAGAGTGGTTAATTTGCCCAGGTTAGGCACGAGGTCAACCTAGGAAATCATCATGCCTAATTTGGACAAATTAGCCAATCGTGTTGAGATAAATGAGTAAACACGGCACGCAATGGTTAATCATGATTCTTCCATTGCACAACGATCTTGAATGTTGACGACCAGTGTGTGATCTTATGTTGTTTACAGCACAAGGGAATTCCCAAGCCTCGTATTGAAAGTTTCACAAACTAAAACGGAGTAGTGATACGTCTTAGGTTTGAAAGTATGAGTACAGCCATTGTATATGTTTTCTTCTGTGTAGAGGAAGCTGGTGTGAAAGATCTTTTAAATAGTGTGTGCACCGTGTATATTTGTGTGCATCATTTGAAAGAGAACTGTGATGCAACAAACGCTTCGTGTGCAAATATTTATGCCTTGCAAAGCTGAATTCAGGATAACGAGCTTTAACTAATTTTTGTTCATTTATTTTGCACTTATAATTTGTTTAAGACAACAAACAACCAATTTTTAAAAGCCAATTACGTATAAAAAGTAGATATTGCATTTTTATAAATATTGCTTCAGCACTTTAAAGGTGTGCCCAATAACCTTTAAAGTTACAGATTGCAAGGACTAGTTATTTGTGTGAAAAAAACCCCTAAAAAACGCGTGCACGTTGTGCAATTTTTATTAGATTTTTATACTGTACGCTCATTTCGTTAAATTACAACACGCTTGGCGTTTCAGTATCACAGCGTATTATTCGTTTGAAGTTGATTAGTAGATTCTCCAGAGAAATAATGAACAGAACCATTACTCCTTTTGTGTAAAAATGACATACAACTTTACACACACTGGTATAAAAAAAACAACTGCACAATTGTACTTTCATGTATTTTTTGACAAGAGCTTTTTATCATTTTATGTTTGCTTCTCGAAACTAAGGCGAGTGTCATTACGTTTTACTTTTAATGATAACTTTTTCACAACGTCATCGTAAATCCAAAACGTCGTAAACCTAATCAATGAGCCTGATGTGAGCCTAATGGTTTGACTTGCAAATGACCAAAATCGTTGTAAGCTGTGCACTTTCCAAAGAAAAACTTGTTTTTTGTTAGAATGTGCACACATTTCAATACGTTTGTAACAATTGTAGGTCAAACCCATTGACACAGTTTACGACCTCGTGACTTTAGGACGTCTTTGTGAAACGGGGCCCTGCTCATCATCAGTGACATACAATGAGCTGATTGCCTGTATACAAATATTGACCTTTAAGCTGGAACTTAGTGTTAGTGCGCCTTAAGTATGTTATCGCTGTGAGCAAGTCAAAATATGTGTTGTTTAAAACAATTACCCATACGGATCTATTTAAACAACTAAAGGCCAGATGTGTTTACCGGAATATCAACAGTGTATTTAAATAAAAATTGCCAACTTGACAAGTGTTGTGTTAAGCACTTTAAGAGGCAGATCACTGATAGAATCTAAGGACAATTAATCACATTACTTTTTGGGTTAGCAGTTGAAAAAAACAAGCATTGCGTTTAACTGCCTTCACAATCGTTTCTACAACAGGCATCACGTTTTTAATATTTTTTTATACTAAGCACAATTGGTAACCACTGTGAAAATGTATAGAAATTGTTTAGCGGATTTCCGCGGGTTTGCTGAGATTTCCATAGGAATAATTTTTATACATTTTACTAGTGAACCCTATTGTCGATGATGATTGCAGAACAGTATTAAGCTGGTAATTGGAACAAATATGCCCGTTTTCTTGATGCTTTGGAGAAAGAAAAATGCTTAAATAAAGAGAACATTGTCAGTTTAAACTAGTTCCAACTGAGTTAACGTTAAAAAAAACAGGTCACATTTTAATAAAATTTGTAGCTTAACACTACAAATGCGTGAACAAAGAAGTAGACGTTTTTAGGTGTTCATGTTTTGTGCGTACTAAATATCTTGGGTCCTTAAACCATATGGGTCAGTCTGAGCGTGGGTTTTTGTTGACCTTTGTTTTACACACTGTTCACCGATATCACATTGCAGTTTTTAATGATCTCTGGTGGTCCTTGACAATTAAAGACGTAATTATTTTTTTAATTTCTTAGTAATGACTAGTCTAAAGGTATTAACAAGGGTGTATATTTCTGTATGTATTTAACATTATGTTCAAAAGTAATATAATTCCTTTCCACCTCATGATGACTATTGTATTTTAGTGTAAGCATCTCTCAAAGCAGTCCACACATTGACGATCATTTTCGTCCAACTTATCGCGGTGACATAGAAAGGAGATAACTTGTTTCTACAAATTAGGTGGCGCTCTGGGCATGTATTGTGCAACATAAACTCAACCTGTATAAAATATACTCGACCTATCTTGTGTATTTTCGTCTTGTCCTGTATAGTATTGTCAAATCATGTGTATTTTGTCCTATTTCGTCATGTGTAGTACTTTCAACATATCGTGTGGATGTTTTCCTGTATATAAAATTAACAACCTGCCTTGTGGATTTTCAAGTGTTTGAACAAACTTAGTAGTATTTAACATTGGTGTAAGAGAAAAACAACATTCAATCAAAAGGTGCAATATTAATTTATGTAAGGTAACCACTATGCCTAAAAGCCAAGGAATGTCAACCAACGCTTGAAAACAAACATGCGCTTTCTTACCAAACCATCTTCCCGAATGCAAATGAAGAACACTTCTAAGAGCGAGTGACCTCTTTAACAGTCGGCAAGACAATGACTACTGCAAAAAAATTATATAAATTAGTCAGCGGTTTCCATTGGTTTGATGAGATTTCCAGTGGAAATCTTATCACACCAATGGGAAACCGCTAAATAATTTCTATACATTTTTTCTAGTGGACGCAGCAACTTACACTAAAAGTCGGCACTCTCATACCTGTTTTCTGTGTTTCTGTGCTACCAGCTGGTTGAGAACACGTTATAAATAAACTGTTTTGATGTTATATTAGTAGTTATTAACAGTACATTAGGTAAGGCATAATTGTGGATTATTCAGGGCATCATACTGAACCTGTGTGTGTTAACACGCCAAGTCGTTTTAGTTGCTACAAAACTTTCCTAATAACAACTGAACTTACCGTACTCAGCCACTTAGAAAATATATTTTATTGGTCATCCCGACGGTTGGTACCAGTAAGTTATGTGATGTTCACCACATTTTACGCCCATTTGAGACATTTTGGTTTTAGTCCAGGAAGTGTTTGTGTTGAACCAGACGGCTCGCTCGAAACTGATGCTTATTCGGCATTTTATTTCAGACCAGGTGTAGCAAATGACAAGATGGGGAGTTTACTGACATTAATTTGCAGACTCAAGTCTGGAGGAAGTAATGCTTTTAGTATTGATGACTTCAATTCAAGACTCTTAACGTAGCAAAAACAAACTCAATTACGCGGTTCGCGCTTTGGTCGAAACTGAAACAGATCTGGTTTCTGTGTCATGAAGCTCTCGTAAGGTTAAAACGTCTTAACTTTCATCTTAGCGCTCTCGTTACAACTTATGAATGTGGAGAAGATACCTTTTTATAGTTTTCAACATGTAAATTTATATGCGTATGTCCTAAGTAACATAGTGCTATGTCTTACAATTAATTATATCACTCTGGTAACGATGTTGTTAGGATTAAAGTTAAGGAGTCTTGTGAAACAGAACCATGCTCTTTTCTCCGCTGCAGCGGAGAAAAGAGCATGGTTCTGTTTTACAAGACTTCTTAACTGTGTTTGAAGGTCATGAAGAATGATCAAGATCAATTTTTGCTTACGAAATGTTTTTGGAAGGGGTCCCTGAGGTGTTATCATTTTGTAATAACCTTGGGAAACTAATAATATTATTTGCGTTTCCATGGTCCAAACGTCCAGCGAAAAGACTGTTGAAAACCAATAATATCCAAGAGTAATCACTGGGTGCACTATTTGGGAGTCCAGTGTATGTTTAACTTGCTATGTTCCTAATTCCACTGTCTAACATCTTATTGTTGAAAACCCACTATGTATCAGTCGACTAGGGACGGGCACCTTTTATTGAATGCAACTAAAGTAACTTAAAATCCTTAAATCGAATTATTTCTCTGCACTTTTTTTTAAAAGTTTCAATGTATTCATTTAAAAAAGATATGCCAATGTTCTATGCATTGCAACTTGTCTGAAATTAAAACGTCAATTCTAAAAACAGAAATGTGAAAAATTTACAAGACGTTTCACATGTATTTTAGTCGATAAACTCGAGCATCTTGAAGCTGTCACATTGCTATAATAACTTGTAGGCAAGAAATATCTCATCTGCCATGTGCCATTGATTCCTTTCAAATAAATACGCATGGTACAAATAACACGGTAGCAATTGATTAGGGTTACAAATAATAAAATAGTTGTAAACTGTGCAAATCCAAAGAAACCCAAGTTTACAAAGATCAGAATCGTTGCAAAATGCCCAATCCAAGGAAACACTTTTACAAATGTGAAAATCGTTATAAACTGTATTGTCATATTAAATATCAAATACGTAAATATTTGTAGCAGAAAACAGATTTTATGGTTAAATGTGATCATTTTACCACAATTTTGGCCCAGTGAAAGCTACAAGAAATCACAACTGGTTTGGTCGCAATGAACATGCATATGATGCAATGAGTCTCCACTTACAAAAGTATAAAATATATACATTACAGAATTTACCATTGTGAAAGACTAGCATATACTTATGTACATCTGGAAAAAGTAATGCAACACTTAGTTGAATTTTGATGTATGCCCTTGTTCTGCAATCCAAGAATATTTCAGGTATGTTGACAGCTATTTTCACAAATATAATACCAAAACACAACAGCTTGCTGTACGTGCATGCTAAATTGCAAGTTAATTAACACCTCGGGGGACTTATTAAAAGCCAGTTTAAAACCGTCTGTGTGAAGCATTGGTCTGAAGTGAGGCAAAGTTGCAGCACACAAAACTAAACAATGTGGGTCCAACACGGATTACTTCACCCAAAACATGGCATATTGTTGGCATGCGAGATGCTTGAATGTCACTACACGTTACAAATTGATTAGGCAATTAGCTCTCGACCATTAGTCGGATCTTAAAAAATAACTTTGTAAAATATATGATTTTAAAGAAACAAAAAAAAATCCAGAAGACCTACTTGCACAACTGTCTGCTAACAGCAAAAAGCTAAAGATAGTGACTTACTAGTAGGCGTATCTACGACCGAACAGTCTGTAATCGACTCAAAAGGGCAGGCCACCGGGACAGACGACCTGCTAAACGTCCCCTTTAAAGCTGGTCGACTTGCCTGGTTCAGAGCTCGTCAGAACAGGAACCTTGCATCCTGGAGGATGATCCACTGGTCTGATGAGATCCGTTTCCTTCTCTTAATGACAGATAGAAGAGTGAGGGTTTGGGGATAAAGAGCAACAGTCATTGATGGTTTCGGGAGGTTTCGCTTACGACTGTTAGCTGGAACCCTTGATAACTGTCAGAGGTAATTTCGTAGGGCAAAACTACCATCGAGACATCTTGGAACATGCTGTAGTTACTTATTTTGACAACCACCCCCTTCATACAAGGCCTGTCTCCATTAACGATAATGCTACAACCCACAGAGCACGTGTGGTTGTCGATACTATCACCAGGAAGCCGTCAATACGTTGCCTTAGCCAGCTGGTACTCCGGTTCTCAATCCAATTAAACACGCGTGGGACAGTAGTATTATCAATAGGCAACTTCCAGTTAGAGACCTTGCTCAACTTGATATGGTTCTTCATCAGGAATGGAACTAGCAGCCCAACAGACAGTTTCAACGTCAGTGAGGAGAACTGTTGCGACAGCCATTCGTGTTGCACCAAATACTGACTTTCGTTCTTGTTTTTGCGTCTTCAGTAATGGGCCTGTCTTCAGTAATGGGTCTAAGTCAATAACTGTAGACGTCCACCTCTAGTAAACGAATATTGTTGCTATAGTCAAAAATTTTCACCTATCAAATTTAACTGTTTTACACAAGATGACGCTCTTTAAATATTAAACATAGTAGTTACAAACGAGTGTGTTGTTTTTTGTTAAAAAACATTTAATAAGAGTTAGATCCTTATTGAATAATATTACTTTATATTACGAAAGTCATTGAAAATGCAGGCGTTGCAATAGTTTCGCCCAGATGTATATACATATAATCCATGACTTGCTATACAGTTATTTCAAACAATACTATATCACTGGGCAAATTGGGTTGTACAAACAAAAATAGTGAACTGTAATTTGTTTTTCTTTTGAAAGCCAAAAGTTTACAACTTATTTAGCATTTGTAAATTGAACCTATTAGCACCATTGCAATGAATTTTGTGATAAATAAATATAACTTGAAGGGTCCGTAGATACGGATAGTTATTGCCAGTTCTGAATAATGACGTATCTTTTTTAAATTGTAATTCTATTACGGTAAAGTATTAGGTAAAATTCAAACCACATTTTCCACAAATATAGTAGGTTTTGTTTTCAGCTTATAACATACACCAGACCATTTTGTGCATTTTGTATTTGTTCAGATTTTGATTCCTAAAGGTCACTCTTTCCCCTTAGATAGTTTGAGATGCGTGACAATGCCTAGAATATCAAAGCTATGATATTTTCATTTGCGTTGTCTCTTGGAAGTTTAATTTCCAGAAGAACCATGCTGTCGTATTGATCCTGCCGTGCAATGAAGACAAGTTGGCTTCATTCTGCGCTGCACCGACCCTGATAAAAACGCAATTTCCCTGTCGCTTCCGTACATCTTAAAATACAGCATTGTGCTGTAGTTTTGAGAATAAGTATTTACGCAAAATGAAAAATAACCTCTCTTACCCCTGTCCAAATTTGTGCAAGCCCAAGTTTGTTTAGTTTTGGATGAAATGTGTCGATGCAACAATGTCACCTTTACTGTTTCATGTTTACGAATGTACACTAGAAAAAAAGTATACAAATTATTCAGCAGATTTCCATAGGTTTCATGAGACTTCCATTGGAAATCCGCTAAATAATGTCCATACATTTTTTTCCAGTGGCCTCAATGGTGTATTTCTTAAAGGCATATTTCCTTAAACTAGTCTTTGGTTTTAAGTGCAAATGTCAATTGTTATGCTGCCAAAATGTTTTTGTAGTTTCTCTGTCTGTGCTCTGTCTAATAGGTTAGCTATTTACAGAGATATTAGTACTGTTTTGTTTCTAATAGTTTTAATCTCCATAACGTGGTTAGCCCTGAAAACATTCGAAACATATTGTTTGATCGAGAGAAGATACACGTAATAACTATGTATTATCAAAATTATATAGGTTTTGAACAGTTTAATTAGATTAGATTATAAACAAAGAATATATAAATGTTGAGTTTAGTATTCAAATTGTTAAGATGGGAGACAATTCATACTCAATTCAACACATTTCCTCTATCACCAACAAGCAAATATACCTGTTTCAGCTAAAATACAAATATCATTTTTTTAGAACATTAACTAACGCTTAGCATCGTTAGATGTATTTCTGACCTGTTTAAATCCGTACTGTAGTCATGTTTCTTTTGATAAAATATAACTTATCTTTGCACTATTTAATGTAACTTAAAATTTCTTGTAAATGTCAGGGCCCTGTGGCTCACATAGGGATACAGTTGACGTGGGAAAGCATACTTATTAACATAAACATGAACGTTGCAATAGTCAGTTGCACAAAGAAACCAATTAAAACTAAAGATCTGCTGACTCAGTCCTCTTGGAATCTACAAAAATTAACATATGTAGGGGTTGTCGGCTTTGGTGTGTCAGAGAAGAATAAAATGCTGCAAAAACCACACAGTGCATGTTTAATTCATGTTTGGTTCGTTTTCACATCAATATTAGTGTTTGTGTAGGCTACAGTATACGGCGTAAACAAGTAATATGTGTGTTTGAAATTATAACTTTAAAAGTGTGATAGAATTTCAGAAACAACTGAAACGTAATGGACAGGATGTTAGTTAAACTTTGCAGTGCAAAACCGATTTTAATGGGACTTATAACTGTTATTATTTAGGACTGTTGAAAACCAAAAGAAGCTCTTTTGAACAGATTATTACAGGAAAGCTTTTCAACAGTCCTAAATAAGCCTAGTAAGATTATAACTTGGACATAAAAAGGACACATATTGAGCTTTGTATTTTAAAGGTTAGGGCCACGTGACAAAACGTTTTATCGCTGAAACGT
>JAULCD010185994.1:0-10756 GCA_032361085.1 Calliostoma canaliculatum
GTGCACTTTCAAAAAAAAACCTTGTTTTTCTTTGTAAATGGCACAGTTTGCAACGATTTTTTGCATTTGTAGACCAAATCCATTAACCATGTGATATGCTTTACGACGTTGTAAAGTTATGACGTCTTCGTGAAACGGGGGCCAGCCTGTTATGCTACCCGTTTGTGTACAATTTGTGACTTCTTGTACCCCGATGTATATGTAAAGCTGGATATATAATAAATGAAAGATGATAAATAATTGTGTACCTACAGTATAGCAGTCTTTCTACCTATATTTTCTTCTGTGTGAAGTGTGTCGTCACCCGATCGGTATATCCTTACGTCTTTCAATACATTTTCTAAGGCGCTTTGCTAAAAGATCAGAGGTACCGTCCATCCTTTGTTTAATAAACAAAGTATGCCCTACCGTTATGTGTTGTGTAATAAAGTATAGTTTTGCCTCGAACTGTTATAGTTAAAGCACGAGGACGCGTCCTCGTGTTTTAACTATTGTAGTTCAAGCAAAACTATACTTTACTACACAACACATCATGGTAGAATATACTTTAATTTCTTAAATAACAGGTACTCAATAAAAATGGGCGTAACAAAAACATGGGTAATAATTGTTTGATTTTGAGAAATAACCACAAAACTTCGTCAGAATTTTTTTATTTTTTTTATTTTTAGAATTTAACCTGTACATATATTTTGGATAAATATCAAAATTTAAATCAAAGAGAATGATATTAGTACTTTAACAAGCACTATTTAATTTTTGCTTTATTTACATAATAATGTATTTATTGCACGTGAAGATTTGCTGATTAACGTAAGTATCAATAATCAGTAACTAAACTGTATACACATCATATATTCATTTCAGCGCCGGATTAAATAAATCTATCCTGTGGATTAACACAGGATCGAATTTTAACATCGCAATTTACAGTTTTAAAGTCTACTGAAATCAAGTCGTCGTTTTAAAATGTTATAATACCTTATAAATGGAAATATTTATATATTTGCACAAATTATTGTCTGTAAATTAGGAACAAATTGTAATTTTTTAAAATACGTATATTTACAACTATAATCGTGTATTTATTATCAGGCAGGCGAGGGTTTATAAATCGATACATGAATTTAATTTCAGTATAATGTAAACCATAACGAGGAGAAAGTTGCTTATTGATTACACACTTCTTTGTTTTACAATGTGCACACTGTGCACATTGTAAAACAAAGAAGTGTGTTATTCATAAGCAACTTTCTCCTTATTATACCATACCATTTCTAAACTGCCGATTATTGTTGTTGGTGCTGTGTTGGTTCACTTGTGAGACTTGTTTTGTCCGCAGCAATCCATGTGGACAAAACACACGACGGGGAATCCATGTCACAACAAGATTCACTTGTACTTGTGTAAGATCTATTGAAAGCGTTCCTAGCCTCTGAGTACATAGTATTCCTGACAGGTTGGTAAAATCTGGGCATCCTCAGATGATTTTGAGCAGTATGAGCACCAGAATTCGTTGATAGGTCTTTAAGTTCAAAATGAGATCCTGCCATCCTTGGAGTCATGTCTAGAGTCCTTCTTGGTCCTGACATCATGTTGCTCATCATGTAGTGAACTCCTGGTATTCTTTGGACATCACGTGTTGCTGATCCGGATCCTGACATCCTTGGAGCGAATGAGATCCTTGGCTGATATGGCTTTCCAGCTGTCCTCCAATTTGGAACAGCTGTTCTTGGGAAGGCAGGTACAGCGTTGGCTGGGATAGAAACTGCTGACGAAGGAACCCAGGCAGGTGGAGGGAGGAAGACGGCGTCTAGTGTATTAAGCTGGAGCAACGGAAGACTTTGAACACTGCTCAAGCTTTCCAGTATTGTACTCAAAGCATCGGAGTCGACGGATTTATCATACCACTCGGTACCACTTGCCACATGAACAGGGGCAATGTGAGGTGCAACTGTATTAGCTTTCTGATCTTTTTGAGGGTCACTATCAGAGGAAATGTTGACTGTACTTAGTTTAACGTCTGGGTCTGAATCATCAGACTCTTTACACGGTAATTCTAGTACAGAACTGTTGACCTTTTCTGAATCATCAGCAGGGAGATTTTCTTCTGCAGGGTCGTCTCTGAACATACAGGAGTCTACAGTCTCAACTATTTCTTTGTAAAGATCCGTAAAGCTGCTGGTTGAGATTGGGTATCCGAGAACAGCAACACTGTCACCATATTCAAGTTCTTTCAGGTCTTGTAAGATTGTGGTGAGCACTCTGGACCTGCATCCCTTGATGAAAGCACAGTGTTTGCCTTCAATAAGTCGTCTGATTAGGATGTCAAAGGCTAGTTTGTGAAGCTCCTTCTGGCGTTGCATGCGGTAATGGTACTGCTTCATAACATGGTCTTTTAGTTTAAACATCTTCAAGAACAGTAACTTCTTGTGGCTGAAGATCTTGCTAGTGAGTCCTCGACTCTTGTTCGGTTTGTCTCGCGCCTCTGCCTCAAGAATTCCTTCTTTAACCTCTTCTATAAACTCGGCATATTCTTTCCTCGACAACACCTTTTGAAAGAAATGAAGCCACTTTGTCAAAAGATCTTTCTGTCGTTTAATTTTGAGACGTGTAAATCTCTCAAGACTTGTTACTTCGTCTTGATCTTTCATGGTCTTTAATCCTCTTCCAGTTCGCCTTGCGTCTGAAAAAATAAAATCAATTAATAATTTTTGAAAACTTAAAAACAGCAAAAAAAACCCAAACAAACTGCATCTTAAACAAAATTATCCTTTTTGAATCGTCGTTAAATTTCAAGCAGTGTGGTTGCAAAACACTAACTATTTTCTTAGAGGTAGATACTATACAATTTCGTTTAAGTTTGTTTTGAACTTTGAATTTTGATGGCACACCTAGACACCTAGTGGTATTTTCACAAGCTTTCTGTCAGTAGATTATGTGTGCACCTCTACTACTCCTGGGAACATGCTTGTCCTCATCTCTTACTGCATCTCTGGCCCGAACAAAGTACTTCATCTTCTCATGTGCAGTCAACTCATCTGTCCACTGCTTACGTAGGAGCTCATCTAACTCGGACTGTGACGCATTTTGGTGGGTCATCTGGAAGTGACGTCGGTGCTCGCTGAAGTCACATTTAATAATTATCCGTAATAATGCTCAAAGAATTTACCTGTAATGATATCTAACCAAACCTAAAAGTTTTGTGGTTTTTTATTAGGATAGTGCACGGTTTACAATGTTATTGGTGTTTATAAACCAAATCCATTAGCGCAGTTTCATCAAGTCCAACTGTCATTTTATTTTTGGTCATATGTTAACCAGAACCATTTATAATTTGTTTTAAATTTAAATGAGAGGGAAACATTTCAATCATACCTGTGGTGACTGTTTAAACACGATTGTATGATCATAAATCATGTGTATTTTTTAGTTTCACCATTCAATAACTCAAAAAAATTGTGATTTGTTAATCGTTTTTACTTTTAAAAATTTTTTTAAAAATTAATAGTTAAGATTTATAATGATTTAAAATCGAAACAGGTTCACTTTCTATTCCACATTTCGGACTTCAAGAAACATCCCTCAGTACTCCGTAAGTCAGTGGAATTAAAATAAAATTTCAACTTAAGGTTAGTCTTGTTCAATTGTAAAACTATACTTTAATGTTTAATTTTGATTTATTTCTAATTGCACAAAAAATGTGTGTAACCTACCTGGACCACAACACACAGGCATGTTTATCAATGACGGGATTGGTAAGCAGTTCTTCATCTATAACAGGCCCCTTTCTTCTTCGGTAGTTGAGGACTGGGCTTTGATAAAGATCAGATCCAGTTCTGCAGAAATTAGGTAGCCAAATACAGTGTTTTGTTTAATTTCCAGTCTTTTATTCAGTTGTATAACAAAACATAGAGACACACGCAGAAAAAAATCAAACTAATATTTTTGCCGACTTTGTTTTACAAACCAGATAAAATGGGGGGAAAGGAGATATTATGATACTTCTGTTCATGAAATATAGGCTGCAGAAAATGTTAACAAGTAGTACCAGGAAATGAAAGTTACCCATGAACATTGAATACAGTTGTTAGTTTTTAATCGCACGTTAAAGTTAACTAATTACTAAAAATTAGTTTAAACACACTCTTTAATACCAATACGCGTGCTTATGTTCTGTTAAGACTATTTTCACTGGATCACAGGGTAGAATGCTGAATTAATTTCGGTGACACTTAAACCTGTGGTAATCTTGTGCTGTTGAAAACCTATTTTGTGGTAATCTGTTTAAATGAGCTTCGGTAAGAACTTTCGTCAGCAAATTATCAGGTTTCTCAACAACCTGTTTTAGTTAATTTTTGCTCAGTAAAATGAACAAATATTGAACACTTCAAGGGTAAAATGTGTATTAATTTCTACTTAAACTCGTAAAAACTAGCTATTTGTGTAACTTGAAAATCCAGATAAACACATTAAATATAAAATGATAAAATGATATTCAATACCTTTCATTGGAGGATCCATGACGTTTTTTCTTCTTTAATCCATTCCTAGTTTTAGGGTCTCTTCTGGTTTCTATGATGCTTTCCTTTTCATTTGGAACACTGTTCGCTTCTGATTCCACCTGTTCACTGACGGCTTGGTCCTCTTTGCTGGACTGGTCAACCTCAATATTAACTTCAGCAATGCTTGGTTCTTGACTTAACTCTCTACTTGACTTGGTCTTCTTCTTGGAGGCTGACCCGCCACCTTGCTGGGTGCCATGAGCCGATGCTGACCTTGCTTTACTGTCTTCTCTTTTTAAAGGAGTGTACACAAAATCGGTGCTTCTTCCTTGTTGACATGGAGTTGCATCAACTCGTTTCCTGAGTCTGGCACTTCTCTTTGGTGTGAGAGAATCATCATCAGAAGAAAGAGATTCTTCTGCTTTGCGACGATTATTTTTCTGCTTTTCTTCTTTTGGTTTACGTTTTTCTTTAACTGCTTTAAGACTGTCTTGTGAAGTTGAATCACTTGTTGCCTGGCTATCCTTTGCTTTAATTGATGTCAGGTGTCTCGAGTTATCTCTGCATTTACGTAAAACAATCCTTGGAAACGAAAGCTTTTTTTGGTCTTTTTTCCTGCCCCACATCAAAAACTCATTTGATGAGTCGCTTTTAGAAGGAGAAGGGCTAGCTAAATGAGAGGAAACTGAATTATCATTTTCCTCATCTTGAATTTGACGTTTTGAGTCTGTTACTTTGAAGTTTTCAAGAAGTCTTATTCCTGTACTATCATCAGAGGCAGACAAACTTCGACTAGCTGAACCTTCATCGGTGCATGAAAACGAATGCATCTCTTCATCCCTAGGTGTACTCATGTTTAGTCTACATGTCCTCTGCTTTGAAGGGCCATCCAATTGTTCAATTTCTAAAGAGCTACTTTCTTCTCGGAATAAAATGTCATCATTAATTGGAATCCCGCAAATTGTTTTGTTTTCACTTCTTATGCCAAGGGGGTTGTCTTCTGGTGTTGCCCAGCCATTGCTTTGTTCACTGAACCAAACACTCTCTGGGCGAGATGCTAAAGGTGTTGAGGAGGCATCACTAGGTGTTTCACAATTAAGTTCACTCAATATTGATTCAAATAGGGATTTTTTAACCAATGGCTCACTTGTATCATTGCTTTCGCTGTTTAAAGGAGGGCTATTTAATGCAGAATCACTGGAAAATTTAGCAGAATGATTGTCAAAACTGTCTTGGCTCATGTCATTAATATCTCTGTCAACAATTTGCTGTGCAACAGAAGTAACAAACTTGTTAATATCTACGTGTTTTTGGTGTTCAATATTGCTTTCTTCGAAAAATTGTGTATTATCATCTGTCCTTGAAATAAATTGGGAACAGGAAGATGATCCTTGATCAGAGAGAATTGAGTCTATCTCACTGATTATATCTGTTGTGGAGCTAGACGACTCCCTTATACTGTTGGTTGAAGCTGTTGGTGCTAAACTAGAATTATTGTCTTGCTCTTTATTCCCATCAATATGGCTGCCAGTATCAAGTTTGCTCTTGTTCACCTGCTTCCTGAATGGAGTTATTGCAGGTATACCCTCCCACAGTTCACCCTCTGTGGACTCACTTCGAAGTCGTCTCCTCCGAATGACATAGTCATTTAGGTCAAATCCTAGATTCTTCCCTTCCTCTGCTTGGCTTCCAGCTGACTCACTGTTTTCATATACAGGTGATGATTGAGGAACAAGTAACATACATTTATCAGCTTCCACTTGTTCAATATCAGAACCACTAGCCTCAGTACTTGATATTGAGCTAGGAAAGAAAGAACTTCTCTCTGATGGCACAGCGCTCAGTGCGTTATCTGACCTAGCTAGTGATAGGATACAATCAGTGCTGCATTGTGAAACTGAATCAATACTTGAATCTTCACCATGAAGTATGTAAGTTTTGTTAGTATTGCTGTTTGATTCATCTGAAACGGATGCTGTAGACTCATGACTATTTTCTTTTTTAAAATAATCATGTTCAGAAGTCGGAACTGTCATTAACTTTGATCTTTTAGATTTGACAGGTATTTTTTCCCTTCCAGAATTGTCATCATGTTCACACTTGTGAAATTTGTCTCCTGATTTTGATCTGTTTCTTGTTAGTCTAACAGAAGTTTCTGGTATTTCGGTGTCTTTTATTTCACCAGTGATAAAAGCTGTTACACTGTTGTCACAAGTGGAACTTTGTGATTGAGCATTGCTGTTTGAGACACAACTATCACACGAGGCTGTCTTCGATGATGTGGCCGATGTGTTTTGAGATCTACTTGAGCGTCTTGATGGCTCAGGGTAACTCTTCGTCCTGGACCTAAGACTTCTATCACTGGATGCTGATTTGGATACAGCATTTAATGATTTATCCATTAATTCCATGTGGACGGACGTTGAGAACTCTGAAGATGAAATAGAACTAAAATTATCACTATCAAATTGTTCATCACTAACATTTTTTGTTGCGGAAACACCAGAACCCGTTGAATCTGTTTTAATATTTGTTGTAATACTTCTATTTGCCATATTTGTTGATTTTGTAGTAGATCCTGAGCTGGTCGTAAGGGTGTCAGTGGACACTGACAAGTCAGACAAGCGGGAGATGATATTTGCTGCTGGTGGTTTTGTACTCTTGGCAGAGTCTAAAGATGATGATGATGAAGATACTTTTTCCTGTCTGGGTTCAGTTTGTGAGTTTTGATCAATTAAAGTGTTCTTCACATGACCTGCTACACATCCTGATGATGTAACGTTACCAACCAGTGTGTGATGGGACTCGTTGTTTTCTGATTCTGATAAGAGTTCACTAGAGATGGATCTTGTGGTGGATCGTGAGGATGAAGGATAGCAGGTTGTTGACGAGTCGTCCTCCACCGCAAACCGAATCTTCCGCCTTGATGTCTTCTTTTTTGGCGTACCTCCCTCACTGTGAGATCTTGTCCTGAACGGAGACACGATCTCTGACCAGGCATCCTGGAGGTTTATCAGTTCTCGTTTGCGGGCGCTGTTGCTTTTGATTATCCTGCTGCCACTGTTGCTGCTAGTGTTACTGCTGCTGCAGCTGGTTTCTGTGTTATCGCTGCTCCTGCAGAGTTGGTCACTAACGTTGGCACTGGAGTCCTCACTGCTGCCAAGCGTGCTGTTAGTGGAGCTGATGGTGCTTGTAGACGAGTACCTGCTAGTTGGAACTCTGCATCTGTTGCTGCAAGTAGGTCTAGTGCTAGTCGGTGTCCAGGTACTGCAGCCTTCTCCGGCACTGATGTTTCTTCTTGAGTACCTGAGCATGAGGCAAGATGAAACATTAATCATAATTCTTTTTAAAGTTTACAGATATTTATGTATGTCAATTTATTAATTTAGCAGATGCACAACGTTTCGAAGTATATTCTTACTCCATCGGATCAATAATAAGTCATAAAGTTGGGTTTTTTAATGTACAGGGCCCTGTTCCTCAAAGCGGTCTTAGGTTAAGTTGATCATAAGTGATTTTTTAAACAGTGTCCTGTGGAGTTGTATCATAGGCTTACGACTGTCGTAGCACAGATATCGATTTGGAACCGGGGCCATTCGGCACCGGTTCCAAAGCGATTTCTGCGCTACGATAGTCTTAAGCCAATGTTATATCTTAGCACTTATGATCAACTTAGCCTAAGATCGCTTTAAAGAACGGGGCCCAGGTGTCTAATTTATTTATTTTCACAACGTTTCGGAGTATGTTCGTACGAATTATTCACCTGATGAAGAGAATGGAAATGCTCTAAAATGTAGTATTTTTGCTAACTAAAGAAATTGATATCTATAATGATCTCTAGAATTATGTTCCGCACTACTAAATGTCTATTAAAACGTTACCGGCGGGCAGTACTGCTGTCTGTTTCGCTGCTTTCAGGGCTGCTGGTGATACTGCTGCTAGAAGTTCCAAAAGTCTGCTGAGGTTTGCTGGCATAGTTGTCGTTACGCTTATTATTACACGTGCTTTTATGACTGCTGCTACTAGTTGAGCTGAAGTTGCAGGACTTTGTCGTGGAGTAGGTTTCAATCTGTTCTTTGCTTGGTGTCAGGGATGACTGAAAAACAAATAAATCCAACATCTGTAATGCCTAAATTCTTTTGAGAAAGTTGGGTTTTTACGGATTTTGGGTGGCTTAATCTTAAGGCTTTGAGTTGGGATGGAAATGATATTTTAATGATGGAAACGATTTTTTTTTTCATTTCAGGTGTCATTTATGTTAAAATCCAAGCAACAAAATAGGTTGTTGGAAACTTAATGCTACTCAATGTTTTCTGTTTTCCACCTGTGAAAATGTAAAACTACAATGTTTGCGTCATTCCTATTACAATTTCTTCAAAATCTTACTGTTCCGCTGCCTCACTCCACATCACACAGAAAGAATATAAGAATATTCTGTACAGGTAAGTTAACCTTTAAACGAACCAATCAGCGCGCTTTGAGACAGCAGCGTTGGGATATTTTATAACACTGTTTATTTTGAATGACGCGACATGACCGCGAAAAATATAAAATTACGCTTAAGGAAACTTTTGTCCAATTAGATGTACCCGACCTTTAATAATACTTTTCTTTGGTTGGTCAAAGGTCATGAACGGTCAAATTATAATGAGTGAGTAAGTGTAACGTCGTTTTCAAAAAAATTTCAGTCATATCGCGGCGTGTACAGCAGGGGAACACCTAGTGAGTCTCGGCTGGTACTGACAAACCAAGGCACGGTTCCCACTTTTTTAACCATAAAAATTCACTGCTATTGCCCTGTTTGTTTTTCGTTGTCATTTAAACATATTTCCAGATGTTTTTACGGCCTCCAACTTCAGAACAAACAAAATTTCGAGAAAAATAAATAATTAAAGCTTGATAACTTGTAAACTTAACTACCTAACCGACATATCCCTCCACAGCCATCCCTTCACCACATAAGTTAACAAATTCCTTGATTTTCCCTTATTTTAGATTTATTTCTGATTTAACTGATAAATCCCTGACTGGAAAAATAAATCCAGATTTTCAAGTTTTTTCAGAGCTAGTGGAAACCATACAAGGGCGATGCAAGCATTGCATCCCTACTTTCTCTGCTGGTAGTGATACCGAGCTCCGGAATTTTTTCATGTGCACGTTTGTGTGTCTGCTTGTACCAGATCGGGTATTTTACCGGTTTTTAACGTGCTAGCTCATGGAGACATCGTGTCACAGTTTACATGAATATCCCACTCAGACACATTATATTGACTTTGAGCCAATCATTCCTTACGACAAACGTCGAACCTCGAACTTACCACACATTCCGTTTTCTGAGCAGACGCTCTAACCACTACACCACGGAGGTCGATCAAATTACAATGAACCGACCAGTTTCTTTTCTCTCATATCATTACGGGTATATTAAGAAGGGCAACAGGAAGATGGGCTTCTCTTCACTATAAGCTTACAGAATGTGAACTATAAAGAGTTTACAGCCTCAAGATGTATTTAAAAGGCCAAAGGTCAAAAAGCACCCAATGAACAGTCATTATTTACATGCTTGTGTCTATATTACCCATGCGTTTTATTTATGTCTTCTTAAACCACACGTACATGACACACTGATATAATTATCAACATTTTGTTTAAATATATATCCAATAAAGGCTGGAATCAATTTCTTTATTTCAAGCATCAACGGGTATTCTGCAAACATTTCCGAACGCCACGATCGCCCACTTACTGACAAGCTTAAATTTTATCGATCTCCCAACAGTTCCATGAAATATTATCATCCATAAAAGCATAACACGATTCTGCCTAAATCCTAACTCTTAAAGCGTTAAAATTGTCCAATCGAGTGTCCTAATTTTAAACAGGCGGTTGAAAACCTATCGTGTGGTAATTTGTTTAAAAGAGCTCCTAAAGGAGCTCTTTTAAACAAATTACCACAGGATAGGTTTTTAACAACACAAAGTTTTAAGGTACCCTAACATTGATTCTGTATTTAAGGGGTTAAAGTAGTTTGGCTTCACATCCTGTCTTCGACGTTAGGCCACATATAAATCTCACTACACCTCGGAGATATGACTGGTCTCAGTATCTCGTTTATTGTCGGGATTTATTTCATCGCAGTGTCTGGGGACAAATATACAGTGGGTCAGTGTTTCAGCTAGCTTTTTTTTAACCTAGGCCCACTGTCCTAAATGTCAAATTTTCTTTAGGACAATCTGTCCTAAATGTGTTTT
>JAULCD010186105.1:0-10756 GCA_032361085.1 Calliostoma canaliculatum
GGTTCCAAAGCGATCTCTGCACTACGACAGTCGTAAGCCAATGTTATGTTTTAGCACTTACGATCAACTTAGCCTAAGTTCGCTTTGGGGAACGGGGCCCTAGAGTGCACTGCTTTAACTTAGACTCGCTCTCAGTGTGCCAGAACAGGTAAAAGCTCGCAGATTTAACTGAATCACAGCCATTTGGGTTGACTTTGCTATCAGCATTTTCAGGTAACTATCGATCATTCACACAAGCTGTCGTGACTGAGACTAACAGGTCTGGGTCCAGGAAAGATTGTATAATGAGTTTTATTGATTAAGTCACTTGTTATCACGGGTTCAAGGTAGTAATTACAGTGCTGTCGTAATCAGCAAGAGTGATGTCATGTACAAGTCTGGTCTACATCACATAATTGCTAGTCTAATTCACCGACGATACACTTGGCCAATTAATTTTGGTTTACAAGTGCTAAAATCTTTGTATTATGTACATTCTTCAAATAAAAACCCTTTTTTGTACATTTATTTCAAGTGTTGCATTTAATTTATAATTTTCTGTTTAAAAGTTTAAACAAAACATGAAACAGGTCGTAAAGTTTGGAATGCAAAAATACACAGTAACCTCATTTATATTTAAAATGATAACATACAAATAAAAACGATTAATACATTAAAGATGCCAGTGTTTCGAAATTAGTGCCTTTTTATTTCAGTTTGTGTTTAGGTTATATCAAAATACTTTAGCCCTCATTCGGTTAAACTTTCACGAACTTTTCCGAAAATTAACATTTTATTTTCCACATTTTCACTAAACTAACATAATATCCTGCTGACGCAGTATATGTCTAATTGACGTTCGTTAATTTCACCCCAGTTAAATAACATGTTTGACAAAACAATTTGATTATTTTGAAATATATTTCAGTGGAATGTATGCTCTCAAGAACAACGTATTGGTGAAACGAATGGATCTTGTTAAGTCTTTTGAGACCTTGAGTCCAGTCACTGATGAGTAAGCTAAGAAGGAGCCATGGCAAGAGACACATTGATAAATTAAATGGCACTAATTTAGTCTACATCTTTAACTCTTACCGTGCGGCATAGTTTTCAAAAAGTTATCCTGAGTAGTCTGTCCCAGAATTTTTAAGGGTTTGCCTATCCTAATGAGAGCCTCCCTTAACACCGCCGCCTATTTGCCCATGCGGGTCACGTAAATATCCGGGTCAGGCTCATAGCCTGACCCGGATATTTCCGTGAACCGCAGGGTAAGGGTTAAACAGAATGATGCGAACTTGTAATTTGAATGTCTAATATACTCGTCATCTGGAAGAAGGTGAAGTAGACTTTGAATACATGAGTATGAAACAATAAAGCTTTTATAATATTTGTGATTTATGTGTATCTGCAAATATTCTTCCTATTTTCTATTTTTAGTGTATGCCTAAATGTTCTATGTGGTTTTACGCTATCAATTGCTCACATGCATGCCTTCTGAACGTAAAAGCTTGTCTTAAAGCAATAATTGTGGGTATCCGATGTGTACAGTGCAGTGGCTGACACGTTTAATTTGCATTAAGAGACCTGGAGTTGGAACTCAAATACCTTTTCTACATCAGACAATATGTACACATATGTTTCTCAAACTGTTCTCTGGAAATTAACTTGGAGAAATAGTATTCCAATTCGTCATTTTATCGAACAACAGTATAAAATGAAGGACACCACTAAGTTATTTCTGAAACATATTTAAAAAAAAATTAAAGCCAAATAAGTGTTAAATCATTGTACAATGAATTGTACATTGAACATTTAATCACATCTGTTTCTCCTGAAGGTATAACAATGATTATTATCTAAAAACGTTTAAAAAATAAGTTTAAACTATAATATTAACCAAAACAGCAATCAACAAAAATATGACAGTTTTGTGGTTTTATTGTTTTATTAGTTGTCTTTGGCGATTTTTAGAGCCAAGGCTGAAGCCTTCCAGGGTCACGTTCCTCATAGTGATCTTAGGTTAATTGGTTCGTTTTAAAATGTCAAAAGCAGTGTCAACTGTGCTCGTTTAAAAAAAAAGCAATAACCAATACAACACAACCCTACAGAGTTTACAAGGCACAGGGGGACCTTGTCTATGTATAAGACAGACTAAGGACGATGATCATCTCTAACCAACAGACCGTCAGCCGCACTCACAAACAAGACCCTATATTTATGTAGCAAACAGATTTTAGGGGATGGATTATCTCTAACCAACAGACCCCAACCTCACTCACAAACAAGATCCTGTATATGTAGCAGACAGGTCTAGAAAGGAGGATTATTTAAAAAAAACAGGCCCCCAACCTCACTCACAAACACGGTCCTGTATATGTAGCAGACAGTTTTAGAAGGAGGATTATCTCTAACCACCAGACCCCCAACTCCACTCACAAAACAAGATCCTCTATATGTAGCAGACAGGTTTAAGAAGGAGGAATATCTCTAACCACCTGGGCCCCGTTCCTCAAAGCGGTTTTAGCTAAGTTGATCGTAAGTGCTAAAATATAACATTGGCTTACGACTGTCGTATCTCTGCTCTACGACAGTCATAAGCCTACGATAAGAAACAACTTCACAGGACAGTGTTTAAAAAATATCTTTCGATTAATTTAGCCTAAAATCGCTTTGAGAACGGGGCCCAGGTTAGACGCTATTGTTTTTGTAAACACCAATTGTCATCACTGATTATACGTGTTTGAATCTTTATGGCCTCTTTCTGTCTGACAAAATTAGATTTTACGTAATAAGTAGTGGACTAATGACAGTGATTTCTGGGGATACAAAAAGACTGTCGTACAAGACTGCCGTACAAGACTGTCGTACAAGACTGTCGCACAAGACTGTCGTACAAGACTGTCGTACAAGACTGCCGTACAAGACTGTCGTACAAGACTGTCGCACAAGACTGTCGTACAAGACTGTCGCACAAGACTGTCGCACAAGACTGTCGTACAAGACTGTCGCACAAGACTGTCGTACAAGACTGTCGTACAAGACTGTCGTACAAGACTGTCGCACAAGACTGTCGTACAAGACTGTCGCACAAGACTGTCGCACAAAACTGTCGTACAAGACTGTCGCACAAGACTGCCGTACGAGACTGCCGTACAAGACTGTCGTACAAGACTGTCGTACAAGACTGTCGTACAAGACTGCCGTACAAGACTGCCCGTGCGACAGTATTGTTGTATCCTGATAAAGTACTGTCACTTATCCCCTTAATTAAAACAAAGTTTAAAATCGAGTTTCCCTTTCTGTCCATGTCACATAAAATGTGCGACACTGAAGAAAGATATATGTTTTAATTAAGAAATATGGATGTGCGGAATTACTAAACAATGTTACAGTGACTATGCCAAATGCTGCTTAGAGAACGACCTGAATAGATATAGAAATAAAATGTAACAAGAGTACTACAAAGTAACAAAAAGCCACTTATTTTCACTGTAATTTTGACAAGTAATTTTGTAATTTTGACTGTACATGACACATACTTCTGTTTTTCAGCAATTGTAACTATACCACAAAGACCTGCAGCCCGAAACCTAACTGTAAGTAACTTGGAGTTAGTCATGTTCTAGTTGAAATGTAATTTGACTAAATGTACGAAATGTTTCATCACAAAATATCATATGATTTATGTTTCTACCTTTTGAGAGCCGAACTGATTTTCAAAAGAAGTATTTCTATGACTGCGTTCCGATGTTAAAATTTATTCCGTGATAATTTGTTTTAAAGAGCTTTTGCAGAAGCTATTTTAAATAGGTTATCATAGAATAGTGTTTTAACAGCTAACATTGATTTATATTTAGACAATGAATCGGACAAACATTGAGCTGAGCACACTTGGAGTTAAGTTAGTTTATCATAAAGAATATGAAATCGTAAAGCTGTGTTTAATTATTTAATTTCCTCTTAATTACAAAAATTTTAAGTATTCATGAAGAAAATGTTAAACACCCTCAATCTAAAATACCTGTAATCATTTGTTATTGTAAAACATGGCAGTGGCTGTAGTTGACATCAATCAACATTGATTTGGCTGTATATAAAACTATTAGAAGTCGAGCATTTTAACACAACAAAATAACACCTATGCTATTTTCCAAATGCAATATGATCACCCATGACAATTTCACTATGTATTGGATTATTTACCGATGGTTTATCATTACAATGAACAGTGGCACTTAGGAGTATGTCAAAAGAGCAAAAATGGCAAGGTATTAATTATCATGCTGCAGGCAATCGGGAGGCAAACAGGCTACCATTATACAGTAATTAGTAGATGAGTAAAACAAATGCCCAACAACTGAAAGACTGTCCACAAACGGGACGTGTTCTTATGAAGACTCGGCGCGTATAGAGCTGGTGAGATGTCTGTCATGTGCATCTATCATGGTCTTAAAGCATCAATATCTGCCAACTCGCCGAACAGTACATCCAAGAGGTGCTGAATCCTATTGTATAATACACGGAGAATGGCACAGATTGTTTATGATTCCAGTGTCTTGTTAGGTGTGTGTGTCGAGGGGTAGCAGCCTCCACCTAAGCCAATGAAAGATGTACTCGTACTGCATATTGTTGTGGATATTCTATATGAACGCCGTGTCAGATCGGTTGTCACTCGGTCGACTGGCCAGCTCAATAGTTTTATGCCGTTTGCATTATCATGGAAATCACCTCTTTACCATGTTATCAAATGTCTAATCGTTCATAACCTAAGTAATAGAAGAGAATAACTTTTTATGGATAACAACTTCTTTATTGTTTCATGTTCTTAAATGTAAAGGTATAAAATATGTCTAATAGTTAGTAAAAAGCATGCTAGGTTTTTCAAAAAAATATTTATATTATCTGATGTACTATAAATGCCTAATCCTTGCTTGTCAATGCATATCATGATTGTATTACACATTCTGATTTGATGTCTTTGAAACATTGTGAACAAAACAGTCCTAAAACATATGTTGAACTCATTTGTCTTGCCTGTTAAAACATGTTCTAACTGATATAAACCAACGTATTAAAGTTTATTTAAACAGTGATGATAGTTTTTTCGGCGCAATAAAAAATTCAAAAACGTTGTTGAAAAAGCAAATTTGAATATTAAAAAGGTCATATTTGATTAATTGATTATTAATTTTAACAATTTTCCCGAGTGTGACCTGGTGTGCCTCCGATGTTTGAATACAATTTGTTTTACTTGTCAACTCTGGGAAGATGTTTCACTTTAAATTCAATGTATATTTTGTTACTCGTACAAATGGTTACATACTTTTGTGGCAGTAGATTAAACACATCCTTTTTTCATTTTACTGTTTACTTTTGTCCTTATTCATTCATAAGGTAAATATGTAAAGAAAACCAACAGTAGTTGACCAAATAAAGACTTTCGCAAGACGAATTGGGATATTTGTTGGGTTTAGTTCACCAAACGCATTAAGTAAATAATAAATCATAAATAATAGGTCACTTATTCACTGTGTTTATAATAAACTCTTTTCACTTATTGACAAAGTAAAAAACAAATCTGAAATACTGTAAACAGTGAAATGTTTGCGCCGTTAAATCATTGCGAATAGCACACCATAGACATTACTGCGTCGAGATATTTTTGCGAGTTGTCGTGTTGAGATGATTCCTTAATTACTAAACAATAGACAACTTCTCGCCGAAGATAAGAAAGTTGGTTAATCTGAGTCTGCCAGAAACTTCACAGGAAGGGATTGCGACCAATTGTCAAATACGTTGCCGTGTTGAGATGATCCCTTAATTACCAAACAATAGACAACTTCTTGCCGAAGATAAGGAAGCTGGTTGATCTGAGACTGCCGGAAAGTTCACATGAAGGGTTTGCGACCAATTATCAAATACGTTGCCTCAGAACACTCAATTCAATTCTTTATTGACCTTTAGCTTTAAAGATAATCGGCGGTAATAATTACATTATTATTTTCACACATGATACAGGCAGACGGGGATTGACAAAATCATCAATTGGTCATGTATGCATAAGGAGCATGTACACACTAATTTACATAGGACTGTCTTATTCTACATGCATTAACAAGGGTTAACTTAAATCTAAAAGTCATGATGTGTGTGTTGTCACTGCTGAATTTACAATTTGAAAACTCTAAAGCTACATTTTAAATATGTTAATTAATTAAGGCATCAGTGATATAACATAAATGAAATAATAATTTTTTTTGTTGTTTTTATCATAATGATTTGTGAAGTCATTTTTTTAATAAGTTCTCTTTTACAACATCAACCCATAAGATATCAACACTAAACTCGAAATATTCAACAAACCCAATTTCATAACTTTGATTTAGTAGTCCTGTTGGTGCACTTTCTAAGTTTCAAAACTGCCATTTCATTCTGTTTTTAAGAATAAAAACTAGAAGAGAAATACATCATGTACAATACCGTCACGTCTAAATTAATGCAGACACGTTAGGGAAATTATTTACTGAAACGCAGATACAATCAGCTATAAATATACTTAACCCTTAAAGTGCTGAGTTGATTTCAGTCAGTTTTAAAACTTTGACTAGCTTGTGCTGTTGAAAACCTACTCTGTGATAATTTGTTTAAAATAGCTCCTGAAGGAGCTCTTTTAAACAAATTACCACAGGAAAGGTTTTCAACAGCCTATTTCAGTTGGAATTTGAAAACTAAAATGACCAAAAGTTGTGCTGACCACTTTAAAGGTTAACAATCCAAACTTAATACTGTTAGATTCCTCAGCGTATTACAAGCTGTTCAAACTTTCCCAACTTCATGATAAATGAAGCTTTTTAATGTTATTGGCAGTCTCGATTGCAATTACTGCTTAAAGTATATGAGTGTTAAATGTATTTACTTTCGTCTAAACTATTTACACTCAAATGAACACAAATGTAATATAACCACTGTCCTGGAAAGAATAAACACAAATAGGTGCAAAGTGTTTAACCAACGTCTCCACTCAACCATGTCAATATATTATCTTATAAACTCATTTGTGGTCATTTTGAAAATGAAACTGCATTTTAACTCAGATGATTTGCAAGGCTAATGCCACAGAGGATAAATTATTGCCATTTGTGTTATTAAACTGCATGTTCTTTTGCCAGCATTAATGGACATACTCATTATTTTGGAAACACCTGTTTCTATGAATTGTCTGTCAGGGATCTCCGTATTAAACTTTTAAAGGTTCACGGATATCATGTTTCACAGATTCTTCGACAGATACTAAACAAATATTAAGTTTGATGTTTTATTTATTGTTATGTCTTCACTCAAATAAAACATGTTTTATTCCTTGCAAGATTCAAACCGAGACACGCGTTTCTCACTCTCTAAAAGACATGATGACACATGTCAGTCGGTCATACAGTTTTATCACAATCAATATTGAAGATAAACTTATTTGGTGTACCTGGGCCCCGTACCTCAAAGCAATTTTAGGCAAAGTTGATCGTAAATGATGTTTAAAACAATGTCCTATAGAGTTGTTTCTAATAGTAGGCTTACGACTATCGTAGTGCAGAAATCGATGTTTGCGCTACGACAGTCGTAAGCCAAGGTTATAATTTAGCAATTCCGATCAACTTAGCCTGAGATCGCTTTGAGAAATGAGGCCCTGGTTAGTTAACCTTTGAAGTTTGACTCGCATTAAAACTCATTTTAATTGTCTATTCTGCATAGATTTTTGAAAAAGATTGGTTTTGTTTTTTGTTTTTTTTAATTTGCTGTATATATTACGTAAGGTCAAAAGCGCTGGATTGTTATATCTTGACTTTTATCCCTTTCAATCTCAATCTCAACATATGTCCCTTTTATTGTACAAGTTTCATTCTAAATAAGCTGTTAAAAATATATCCTGTGATAAAATGAGCTATTTTAAGCACGTTACCACATGATCGATTTTCAACAGCACGAGTTCGTCAGATATTAAAATACTACTTAGATACATTTCACACTCAAATAATTAAAGCTGTAACTGCATTGCTATTGTATTCTCAACAGCCTGTTTATGTGTGACTTAATATACTGAAAGGATATTTGATGCCACAGGTACTCCAAATAATTTCTTAATTACAGTTGGGATGGCCAATGTGGATTGACCGAGGTGGAGTTCATTCATAGATATTGCACTCAAAGAGTACAGCTCTCATATTGCAAGGATGATTAATTAATCTACGGATTAACTCGTAGTTAAGTTGTGATAAATGTTGCTCAGTCACGGAAGCGTGTATAAATAGCTCCACCTTCAACAGTCTATTGCATTGTTAACTTGCAAACTAATCTATTTTTTGTGAATCACATTGACTTATAGGACTTTTTTTCAAACTTGGAGGTTAATTTTTAAGTCGACATAAATTATCCCACTCACTCACTCACAATATGATCAATCAAATAAATTAGCTGAATGTAAAGATGTGTTCAAAATAAACTGTTTATTAGATGAAATAAGACAAAAAGTAATTTCACTCGGAAACAAACTATTGGCTCAGGGTATGTTATACTGGTTTTATAATTACATATTAAATTATTAAACTCACAGGTTTAAGTAACTATACACACTAAACGCGCAATCCTCTTGTTGTGGCCATTCGTTCATTCTTAAATAACTAATACCCAAAATGCATCAGATTTGGCTTAATACTTATGCCTTATCAACCCAATAACTGGTTTATGACGTCTTAAATTTGTGACGCCTTTGTGAAACGAGTCCCAGCCTGGTTGTTCTACACACTTTATGATTAGTTAACATCTTTTGTTGAGGTCCTCGCCTCATGAACTTCGCAATAAAATTATTTCACAGCCAATTAGTTTAATCAACAAGAAGGAGTGTCCTCGGTTGCTTAATTAAATGCAGCAATTCTAATATACACAGACTGTTAACAGAATGTCCTTTTGACATGAACTTTTAAAAACAAAATATGTTTTAAACGCACAGGATGGTCACTTGGTATTTGTTTTTCTTTTAATAATTTCAGCACTCTTTGGCTGAGTTGATCGTGAGTGCTAAAATATACCTTTGGTTCACGACTATCGTAGCCAAATATCGTATCGGAACCGGTACTTCTCACAATTATACGCATGATGATGCAGAACTGCAGTATTGTATTTTCACAACACTGGTATTTATTTGATTTGTAAGAAAGCAAGTGACACCAGTGATGTAATTGCTTATCCAATACCTCTAAAACCGAGGAATAGCAATGAACATGATGAACTGATTGAATTTGTCTGGTAAGATGCAATCACATGACCCATGCCGAAGAACTGCACAGGCAATCGAGAGTTAGAGACCTACTCCCAAAGAGCATTATCAAAAAGAATACGAGCTGCTGATCTAAGGGTTCGTCTTCCGATCACATGAATATTCTTGACAGATAAGAGCAGGCGCAGACATGTCTAAATACAGTCCAACATAAATGGTCTGCTTTTCTGCACGTTACCGCCCTTGTATAAAAAGCATATCACCAGAATATATCAATACATTCGGCATATTTAATAGCAGCGTACAGATAGTGTTAGACTGCCTTTTGAATGACTCAAAGTTTGATCTTGTTACAATGGCAAGGACACATCATAGCCAACATTAACAACAGGTTGTCGTGGATACTAGTCTTGTGGCACCTTTTGATGACCATTGTCTTGTGATTCACCACCCATACATGGGGGAAATGTCTTTTTTCAGTTACGTAACGCCATTAAACCAGTATCATAGACTTAGAGGACCCTGATATGTACCCTGTTAACTTCTTTGGAACTATCTTTGACGCCATATTCGAGCTGAAAACTCTCCTATTCATACTCTACAGGAATCGATAGGCACTCCCTATATAATGGTAAATTATTCTAAAGCTGACAGGTTGATGGTTGATTGCTAGTTGGATGACGATACTTGCAGATGCGAGGGGTGCACTGCGGAAATCTCATCAAACCAATAGAAAACCGCTGACTAATTTCTATACATTTGTTCTAGTGGTGGTTGCACAATCTGCAATTGTGGGGTCGCCAGGGATGGCTCATACATTTACAAGCAATATTTAAAAACTGTATGACAATAGAATTGTTTAAGAGCTGGGTGATCATACCTTTCAGCACTGTTTACACTTACGTTTTTATGTATTACTCTCACGTTGCAAAATAATGTTTACTAAATTTCAAATCAGTTTTACTTTTGTTTTTGACATAATAAAGTTTAATTTTAATGTTTGAATGAAAATACTGATGTGTACATTAATGCAATATGACACTCCCACATTAGATTAATAACCGTCAATCAATTGCTGATGCATTGAAACATTACTGAAACAGACCGTGCTAACAAAAGGCATACTTTCTGTTTTGTCCCTGTGGTACAGCATCAAAGACTGACAAGTGTGGGAAAATACCCCCAGGGAGTCCAGATCAGACCGTCCAAACAGCGCACAATGTTGAACAAACGATAACAATTCAATATGTTGGGGTAATGACTTACACTAGATAAATGTGTAAAAATTTGTCAGCGGATTTCCTATGGAAATCTCATCCAACTAATGGAAATATGATAAATAATTTTCCTACACTTCTTCCCAGTGTTAATTGTATTTTTTGGTAAAATAAAACAAGCGGTTAAAGTTTCTTCTTATACACAAGCCAATACACAATACACAGTTTTGTATTTTCCTACACTTCTTCCCAGTGTTAATTGTATTTTTTGGTAAAATAAAACAAGCGGTTA
>JAULCD010186216.1:0-10753 GCA_032361085.1 Calliostoma canaliculatum
AAATTTACGACCTCGTAAATGACGTCACTGAGCCAATGGCAAGATCGTAAACATATAATGACCATTGGCTAAATTTGGTCATTTCGGAGGTTTATGAAACGGGTTACAAATGTCAACAGATCGTTGTGAACTGTGCAGTTACCAAAGAGAAAAACAAGGTTTTCTATGGCAAATGCACAGTTAACTAGTTTGGCTTTGTAACCCGAATTCATTTGTCCAGTGGTATGGTTTTCTTTGGAATGTGCACAGTTTACAACTACTTTTGCATTTGTAGACTAAATCTTTTAATCCTATGATATGGTTTAGGACGTCGTAACGTTATGGCGTCTTTGTAAAACGGGCCCCATACTCGTAAGTCTATAGTTACGTTGTTTATGAGGTCGTGGACTGATTTCGTGTTTCGAGTGTTGTTTAATATTGTTGTTTATTGTGTACGTCGTTAAAGTTAAAAGTCGTCTAAACGTGGAGACATCTAAATATGCTGGCGACTAAACACACAGTTTCTGATTTATTTTAACCAACAGCCACTAGATTTCACTTCCAAGCTAAGAATAAAAGCAATGTATTTCAAGTAAACTTGCCATGTTAAGTGTAAATGATCAGGTTTAGGTAGCAAAATTACGAAAACGTTTTTAACATCATCCTGTATATGTTGTGCTTGATGTTAAGTGTTAGAGTTGGTTAACATAAGTGAACAGAGGCCCGGCCTACAAAGATACCGGAGACTCATAAATATTTATTTTATGACCGCTGAGCATTTCCATTGAACCAAACAACAAAGGAAGCTGGAGGGGAATCAGGGTTTTGTTCCACAAGGCTCTCATAAAATGAAGACGTCTTAACTTTCATACTAGCGCTCTCTTATCGAGAGCGTTAAGATGAAAGCTAAGACAGCTTAGCCTTACAAGAGCCTTGTGAAAGGAGAGCCAGATTTTATATATTAACCTGGGACAAGTGCAATAAGGGCAGAGCGACTTGATAGTCAGGTTACATGACGTTAAACCTACTAAAACAAATCCACCTGACAGATAGACGACTAAACTAACAAGTGTCTTCTAGGACCTCGTTACTCGAAGCGATTTTAGGCTGAGTTGATCGTAGGTGCTTAATGATAACATTATGCTTACGACTGTCGTAACGTAGAGATCGCTTTGGATCCGGTGCCGTTCGGCACCGGTTCCAAATTGACCTTTACGCTACGACAGTCGTAAGTCTATGATAAGAAACAACTTCACTGGTCACTGTTTAACATATTAATTTGGCCACAAGTTCGCTTTGAGAAACGGGGCCATGGTGTTGTTTAATGAATATAATCTTGTCAACAAAATTATATTATGCATACAAATTGGTATGCATGTTTGATGATAAACACTGTTTATTATCCAAAACTGGCTCCCATAGAAGATGTCGCTGTTAACACAGCACTCGATACTTCCTGTGAGATACCGTCACATTTATCGGTTAATGTCAGCACAGATGTAAAGCCAGTAAAACAATTACAAAATGATTGATTTATGTCAAAGTAGGATTTTAAATGATCAATATAATCTCACTCCTGTGTATCCTGATACCAAATATATTAACTTTATTTTGCAAGCAGTTGACAGCAAGAATGTATTGGCAAAACGAGTTTGACAGATTAATCTTAATATTAACTTATTTATAAAAAAACTGAAACAATTATGTGTCGTGGTCATTCAGTGCTGTTACATCCAACAACACGTGTATCAAAACCTGATGCTTACAGCTGCTGCTTCACACATTGATTGTCTGTTCTCTCAGCAAAGAAGCTAAATCCACAGATCCATGCTTGTCAGCATGGCTGGAATGTTTGTGTTAACCCTTAAAGTGACGAGCCCATGTTTGTAAAAATTCTGCCTAATATAAATAAGCTGTTAAAAAACTATCCTGGGGTAATTTGTTTAAAGGGCTCCCACAGGAGCTCTTTTAAACAGTTTACCACAGTACAGGTTTTTAACAGCACAAGGTGGTCACAGTTCAAAAATTAGCTTAACCCTATTCAGCACTGTAAGAGTTTAAAACTAAAACATGGTTAAGGCCTCGTTTGATGTGTGCTGGTCAATAACTGATGTCTAGTAACAGATGCATATTCTATTTTCAGATGCTGATCGTGCAGACCTTCTCAAGTTGATGATGCGACAAGCAACGACACTACAAGTGCAACTATACAACTGGTGACTGTACCAACAACAGGTGTACAACTGGTGACTCTTTCAACAAATTCGACAACTGTACAACTGGTCTTTGTATCAACAACATTGGATGACTCGCCAATGAAGTTTCAGAGATCAAATTCATATAGAAACTGAACAGCAGATGAAAGCTGACACTGAGAAAAGACCTCGAATTCATGTGACCTAATTTGTGGGAGAGACACACTGTGTGACAATGCAGTGAAGTTGAGATAAGATACAGAATGTGAACCAGAAGCGTGGCTGCTTCATGTGACGTTATTGATTGCAAAACAGGTTAAAACACTTTAAACCCCAGGTCTCTCAACATACTTGTTGACTTTGTGATCGTTGTATTATGACTTCGAAGACGGGCTAACTCAGTCGCGAAGCAATGTATTCCCGGCATGTGGCCTCTTCTGCTGTGGTGTGCCACCCGTAACAGCCAGTGCAGCCGAGCGCAGCTGTAAGTAAGCATGGAAAGGATGTGTACAGTACCGTGAACGTGAACCCACCATGTCAGGTAACAAGACGTTAGCGGACATGGGTTCGTTTCTGCCGGCGGAGCTGCTGGACTACCTGGACCTATCCAATATGGACATCCCCGAGAACTACTCGCTGGAGGACTTCCTGAAGGTGGCCACGGAGTACAAGGAGTCGGACCGCTGGTTCTCCGGGCTGACCGAGCTCTGCCTCATCATCAGCTTCTCCCTCATGATGCTGATGGGTATCACCGGCAACGTCACAGTCGCTCTCGTCATTCTCAGGAAACGGGCGTCGCAGTCGAGTCGCAACTGGTACATCTTCAACCTCGCCATGTCCGACATACTCACGTGCATACTGTGCAAACCTTTTCTCATTCTCAGAATGATTCTAAAAAACTGGGATATTGGAGAGTTTATGTGCAAACTTGTGCCTACTTTACAAACAACGTACGTGTTGGTCTCTACATTGACGATACTTGCGCTCGCTGTGGACCGTCACCAAGCTATTCTCTACACGAACAAGAAGGACAGGAACACGAGAATAACGCGCTACGTTATCCCAGCCATCTGGGCCGTCTCGTTGTTTGTTGCGTTGCCGATCTTCCTGACGCACCAAGTGGAGGAGGTGCCGAGTTTCAATGGCGAGATACTGTACTACATCTGTCGGGAGAAGTGGATGTCGTACATCCTCCTCACAGTGTACACCGTGTTCGTACTGCTCATCCAGTACCTCTCCCCCGTCGTTGCTATAATTACACTACACGTCAAGATCTGTAAATTCCTTGGCGTCCGGATACACACCAGGAGTGCGCAAATGCAGGATTTGCACAACATCCGCCGGAAACTGTCGCGTCACAGGAAAAACATTCTTCTTTTAACAAGCATGGCGGTATCATTTGTTTTGTCCTGGTTGCCTCTGACGTTGGTCAATATTATCGCAGATATTGACTACCGCACCTTCGAACACACGGATTTCCCTCTGATTCACGCCGTCTGTGTGCTGGTGGCCTTCACTTCCGTGTGTGTCAACCCCATCATATACGGCTGGTTCAACTCCAACTTCAAACGAGACCTCCGCCGTCTGTGCAATCTAAACCCCTCCTACAAGTGTTCAAACTATTTGCTCATCTTTCGGCGCTCCAGCAGGAACCAGGATATAAGATTGTTGATTTCTACAATCCCACGGGAAATGTCTGCGTCTCCACGACAACGCCAGTCACGTGACATCGCCTTATGACATATGCAGCTTCCCCTTGCCCGGATCAGTTTCCGGTGTACAGGGACGTGCGAGATCCGCCTCAACTTGACTCCATCATCCAAGCAGACACATCTCAGAACCACCAACGTGTTACCGTCAACTGCGGTATGACTATGTGCTGCCTGTTTGAAGCGTGATTGTGTCACACTTCTCCTTCGATTCATATGTACACTAGTGTGGTTGGTGAATACATATCAATAAACTGTATTAAGAGGATCATTGCGTGACAAAATGTAAATATAAGACAAATCATGTTTCTATATTTCTGGCGAGTCTGATGTTGAAACATACTGAACTATACTGAAATAAGTACAACTCAATTTGCGAGATAGTATCCCATGAGATGATGTTTTTATATAAAATAAAGAAAATACACGTGAAATAAGAACTGTTGGATAAATTTTCATATTTTTACAAGACACAAAACGGAATACGTTAAATATTTTAGGATTTAAATATATGCAATACTTCGTGTGTTTTAAACTCGAAATATACTCAATTTGGCAAAATATTCTGAAACATTAATAAATAGTTCTAATGTTTTTTGACTATAAGAAAGTAGCAATTTAACATTGATTTCCCCCAAAAATTTAAACAGTGTCTTATTTTATTTTTGCAACCTAAAGTGTAACCTTTAGGACGCTTTCAAGACAAGTACGTTATGCGTTCAATGTTATGCAATAATGGTTTTGTACAGTTGGTACTTGTCGATGTTTAAAAGGTCGGCTTTAAAACATTAATAGTCTTCAGGAAAAAGCAAAAACACGAACTATTTTAGTTTAGGATATTTCGTTACACGTGGCAAAACGGGAAATATGTGTGTGGAACATAACGCCTCTATATGTACTCAGGTCTGTTTCGTCACTTCCGGTTCTGTGATCCTTCCCGACATGCAACTGTCAGTGAAAGAATGAACTGATTTATCACATGGCATCATATATTTGTACATAATTCACTGTTTATTCGGGGACACTATCGAATGTCACCGCCCCCTTTTGTAGTTTTAAATTCAAACTCACTACCTTTCTTTCAACAAAACAACTTGTGATGACTTGGGCTCCGCAGGATCACCGATATACCGGTAAACCGCAATACGAACTGAAACAAGTACTTATCGCGATTCGTTTGGGAGGTACCGGTATATCGATGATTATTATGACTTTATTTTTATCTTGTATTTTAATATTTTATTACTTCTAAGTCATCAGTACAGTAACCCTTACAGTGCACATTTCATTGTGAGAGATGCAAAACTATTTTGTGTTGTTGACAACCTATTTGGTATGGCAGGTTTTAAACAGCCAATATATACTGGAACTTAGACACCAACATTTTTAAATTTTGGCCAAGAAAATGCGATGTTTTGCACTATATTGCAATATGTATTGCAATACACGTGTATCGCAATATATCGCACTACCAAATGTGGGCAACACACAGCTCTAGTGGTAATAATGTACTGATGGTCCTTTTGGAAACAAATGTGTTTGTTTAATTCACAACATCATTCTAAGTCACGTAACTATGGTAACTATATGTGCTTTGTATTAATACGGCTTGCACACGAAACACTGTATTTTTTGGAAAAAAATGTTCGTTGTCAGTGATATCAGTTGTTTTCTGAGTTTAATGATCGAAGCGGTCAAAATAAGTGGACAAATGAATAAACGGACAATTAAAGAGATAGAGTTTCAGTTTAGACCCGACCCCTCTAAACTGCCTCTCTTCACGCGAGAGTTGAGAACGGGAGTTGAGAACGAGACTTGGTGAGGAAAGGAAGACAACGCGTGACCGCGCGTTTATACATGCCAAACATTTGCCTTTTGCACCGTGGCAGCTTTTGTACAAAACACACTATACACTGGGCCGATGGTTGTGTTTATAAATGAGACAGTTGTGTTAAAATACTTTGTAAACCGTACCATTGGCCTGACGATGACTGTAACTGTTTTGGATACCTGTGATGACAATGCGGTCTCGTGGTCCCTGTAGTGCGGGTGTTTGATGTCTGTGTGAAGATACAATGAACAGTGCTGTTTGTTATGCCATTAAATTACTTCTCCGTTTACTGAATAAACTTCTTGTATAATTTTGTTCATCTGAACTCAGCTTGTTTCACCTTAGTATGTTTGACCATTGCAAGTATGATGTAGAATACGGAACAATTATTACATGGATTCCACTTGCAGGATTGAAACCTGTCACGCAATATAGGTGAGACAATTCAATAATATGGCGTTCGGTTTACGAAGACGTCAGAAATTTACGACGTCGTGAACCATGTTACTGAGTTAATGAATTTGGTCTGCAAATATACACAATCGCTGTAAACTGTACACTTTAAAAAAAACCAAGTTTCTTTTTTTGAAAAGTGCACAATTTACAACAAGTTTTTGCATTTGTGACCAAATCCATTCCTCAGTGACATGGTTTACGACGTCGTAAAGGAATGAGGTCTTTATAAAACAGGACCCAGGTTTACAACACATCACGTGACAACATCTTATTTGTTGTGTACGATCTCACTGCAACATGCGATGGTTCCTGGGAAAATATTGTTTATGCTCTTCACTTTTAGAAAAGTTTGGTTTTTCAATATTGTGTTTCAATATATGTTTGGAATCAAGTCACAAAATATCAACTGCTACAGAAAAGAATGCGTTTAATGCAAACGTTTAGTTTTATGCAAGACCAATGCATTTAACTACCCAAGAATGGGTATAAAACATGTGCATTAAAGGGAGTCCATATGTATTGTTTAATATCGTGCTGACAATAACCACTTAGATAAACAACAACATTAAGCAATATATCACGCTTATACGAAAGTGAGTGTCTGCGGGCCATTCGTATACTTGAAGCTGAATGAAGTCAGCGTGAGGTTACAAGACAATTTAACATTCACAAAAACACCATTTGTTGTTTATGGCAACGTTAGCAACAGACGAATGCAGTCAGAGAAAAAATCAGAGACCTCCCTCGGATTATAAGCCCACACATAAGCACTAATCGACAATTGGATTCGAACATCACACCTACGAAATCGATTTAAGCCAGCAACAGTGACTGCAAGACGCACCCCTGGCCTTCGGTGGTGCAGTGGTGCAGACATCGTTAACGCTGGATGCCATGTCGTGGGGACAAGTTTATTCACTGACAAGTTTCGGTTTCACTCAGCCACAGCGATGGTCGGAGTGTAGTGACGTCGAGGTAAACATTATGTCAATCATTGTGTCATTGAAGAAGATCAGGGATGGGAGTACAGCAGGATAGAGAGCCAGTTTGATAGTGGTAAAGGGAAACCTCAATAGACAACGCTACCGTGATGTGATCATCGACCCTGTTGCTGTACCGTGTTTGCGTCGCCATGACCCAGACATTACCTTTCATGACGCTCTTCTTGTTTAGGGCCCCGTTTCATGAAGAGGTCATAACTTTACGACGTTTTTCCTTGGAAGGAGCACACTTTACAATCATCTTTTGCATTTGCAGACCAAATCCATTAACCCAGTGATATGGTTTAGGACGTCGTAAAGTTATGGCGTCTTTGTAAAACGGGGGCCAGGATTCTCGACTTGTGCAGGATGTCATGCACTGGCCGGCTTGATCCATTGACCTCTCACTAATTGAGTACATGTGGGGTGAGATTGATACAAAAAAACCTTTAATATTCAGCCAAACGTGGGAAGCAAATAACATCTTTAATTAACCCATACCGTGCGGCATAGTATTGGAGAAGTTATCCTGAGTGGCGTATCCCAGAATGTTTAAGGGTTTGACCTCTTCCAATTAGTGCCTCACTCAACATCGCTGCCTCTCTGTCCATGTGGCTAATAGCTTGACCCGGATATTTCCGTGAGCTGCACGGTAAGGGTTAAACATGAAATGATTACATAAAGGCATATTGGATTAAAACTTGCTTCACAATGATTGGGCACCCCGTCTGGAACCACACTAATTAGGTAAAGGTATGCTGTAGACACCACGCACATGATGTGATACTTGACAACTACTGTTTTCATCGTTGTGTTTTGGTATTAAAGCTATGCTTTGTACAGGTTGATAAGCGTTAATTGCAATTTCATTAAGAAAAAATGATCCCTCAACGTCAATGAGGTCATTTGACTGTCGAGTAATCAGTCAGAAGAGTAGGGATGGTTGAAACATGGGCAACACCTAGCTTCGTGGCGACGTCCTCGGTGTAAGTTAACGTGTGACGTCCTCGGTGTAAGTTAACGTGTGACGTCCTCGGTGTAAGTTAACGTGTGACGTGCAGGGCATGTAATAGGTGGTTCAGCGACATGGAAGTGGTCATGGAAGTGGTCGGAACGTTTCACAACACAGCAAAATGACCGGTTTAACTCTTACCGTGCGGCATAGTTTTTGTGAAGTCATCCTCAGTGGCATGACCTGGAGTTTTTAAGGATTACGTCTATCTCAATCAGTGCCTGTTTGTCCATACGGCTCATGGAATATCCGGGTCAGGCTATCAGCCTGACCCGGATATTTCCGTGAGCCGCACGGTAAGGGTTATTGTGCTCTCAGCAAGACGTCATCACTGGAGTGAACTTCTTAACCCAGATAGTCCGTAGTCGTATGCTTAAATTTGGTCTGCGGTCAAGGCAAACATGCCTACGCATACTCTTATGAATACCAGCGTCAAAGGTTAAAAACCTCTGAGACAATAGCCTGGGCCCCGTTGGTTTTTGTTTGGAAAGTGCACAGTTTACAACCATTTGTGTATTTGTAGACCAAATCTATTAACCCAGTGACATTGTTTAGGACGTCGTAAAGTTATGACGTCTTTGTTAAACGGGCCCCAGTTATCTGTGTGTGGAGGGGTTAGCTCGTTCACAAGACCTGAACAGGATTAAACACACTTAGAGCATGCTTCACGTATCCATCCACACCACTAAGGACAACTAGGGATTCAGTGAAACAACATTCTGTTGACGTTCATCTAAACGTTTATTGGCAGCATACGACGACGGTTCCAACTTTTCGTCGCATCTCACGGCTGTTGTAAAATGGTCAATGCTATTGTTTCGTGATTTTAAGACATGTCGGTTGCCGTTGCTTACGGCAGTCTCACCTTACCTGTGTCCACAAAATATCTTTATCTATTCTGGTCATCCAATCATTGTTAACCAGGTTTTAATCCCTTCCTGTCATCAATTCATGTTGAATCAAAGTTGTGATCTTCAGCGAACTGTGAGCAGTATGTGTTCTGTCATATCAAGAGTTCTAAACAAGTTGTTGAGAAATAAATTAATTTCAAAAGTAGGACAACTGCTGTCTTCAAGTATCATTTATCGGAACAAGTGGACGGAATGACTCTCAGACATGAAAAACTTCCTTGGACAACAGATGGTCTTCATTCCACGCGGCTCTTTGTATAAGATTTACAAAGCGGTCGCTGAGCTACGACCTCATAACTCATAAAAATGGGTTTGGTTTAGACACGCCAATGTCGTTGTTATCTTAACACTTTCAATTTCTAAGACAAAAGGTTGTCTGTCGAAACTGTATAATTTACAACGATGATTTTACATTTAGAAACCGAAACTACATAGTGTGTTTATTTAATATACTAATAATATAGTATAATATTTAGTATGTACGAGGCAAGTGTGGCTATGAGGTCACGAGGAGAATCTATTCTGGGCCCCGATCCTCAAAAGCTAAGTTGATCAAAAGTGTTTTTAAAAAACAAACAAACAAACAATGGCCTGTGGAGTTGTTTCTTATCATAGACTTGTGACTGTCATAGCGCAGAGATGGACTTGAATGGCACCGATTCCAAAGCGATCTTTGCGCTATGACATTCGTAAGTGAATGTTATATTTGAGCACTTATGATCAACGTAGCCTTAGATTGCTTTAAGGAACGGGGCCCTTGGGTTGAAGTCATACAGTGAGAAATTGGCAAAGACATAAATTTCAGGTAAATAACAAAATGATCGATTTTCTCACAATCGACCTTTCCTTACTGTCACGTACTGCTCCATTACCTCCAGCCTTTAAAGATTCTATTTCACTGATGTTTCAGTAATTGTTGAGAGGACGGAATGATGAATAATGGTGATATTTTATTAGCTGCTGAGTAGAGCGGTCGCTACACAGCGAATAAGTAGTTGTTATACAAACATGGGTTGAACTATTGAGAAGCATGATCATTTTAAGATATGTTTTTTTTTATATCTGTGCTAAAATCTTACTTCATCAGGATTCATCCTTCATGTGAAATTAATTTTTTATCGTAGGCTTACGACTGTCGTAGAGCAGAAATCGATTTAGAACCGGTGCCAAAGCGATCTCTGCGCTACGACAGTCGTAAGCCAATGTTATACTTTAGCACTTACGATCAACTTAGCCTAAGATCGATTTAAGGAACGGGACCCTGGTCTATTTTTTATCTTTGTGTTTCCAGAAGCGCAATGTCATGGGCAATGACAAATGTCAAGGTCAACGTGGATATACTGGAAGCGAGGCGGTACCTGTTGCTCATCTTCATCACGTTGTTTACAGGTTTAACTTTTATATTTATTTTCACACTACATGTATGCCAGATTGTAGGTATTTAAATTAACATATTTACCTGGACCTCATCCTGGGTAACGACAGGGCAATTACTCTCGCTACCGACTACGTTACATTACCCTGGAAAACTTCGGTGGGTCATCGTCGCTATCATTCAATCAAACGCTTAGCACAGCAAACATTGTGCAACCAATGAGAATCGTTCTTTCAAATTTGAAATTCACATCACACACAAAGTTATTGTTGTTGGCAAGAGTTATGTCCCTTGAACCCAGCCCG